>JABAYD010003727.1:0-28699 GCA_014822095.1 Diplotaxis tenuifolia
ATTCCCCATAAGTAACCTAGTGAGAAGGAGCAAAGTCTTATCCACGAGCCAAACCGGCATCCATTTTATCATTGTTACACCTATTTCGAATGTAGACTTCCCAAGAATCTCTCTAGGCAACACATGAACCTGGTCGATAAAAAAAAACAGAATATAACATCAGTTACTCTAGTCTTAGCATGACTTAGATAACACAAAAAATGATAAAAATGGTACACAAAAGAAAATTCTTCTAGAGTAAATTAAAAAGTAAAATGATTAAAATACTCTAAACCTTAAATTCTTATTTAACTTCATCTTCTAAATACTAAACCAAACCATAAATTCTAATCATTAAACAAAAATTCAAATATAAAGTAAATTTTTATTGATATTTTGAAAATTTTCCCTCTTAACAAAAATGTGTTTTAGTTTTATTCTAGACTATTTCTCAAAATGGAATGCTCCGGTTTATAATTTTCTGGTTTTACTTACAGAGCTACGAACAACCATTGATGGACTTGCATCGTGGTTACATAAATCAAGAGAGACCTCCATGCCAGAGTTTCCGCACCCAACTACTAAAACTTGTTTCCCACGGTACCTCTCGCCAGATTTATAATCACCAGCGTGAAGAACATCACCACCAAAATCTTCTAAACCCTCAAACTCCGGAACCACTTTCTCAGCATTTTCTCCCGTTGCAACCACAAGCCACCTGCAAAGATACTCGAACTCACACGAACCAAGCAGCCCGTTCCTCGAAACAGTCTTGACCCTCCACAGCCCAAATCTCTCGTCGTATTTAGCTGACTGGACAGTCTCGTTGAACTTAGGTTGGATATCAAAGTGGGTTGCGTACGTCTCAAGGTACTCTATAAACTGATACTTCGTTGGATACTCCGGAAAGTTAGCTGGGAAGGGTAGATTCGGTAATTGACAGAATTGTTTGGGAAGATGAAGCTTGAGACGATCATATGTTCTGTTTTGCCACAGAGAGGCTATGCAGTTAGCTCGCTCGAGGATTATATAAGGGACTTCTTGGCGTTTTAGGCTGGCCGCAACAGCTAGGCCTGATGGACCCGCCCCGACGATAACCGGCCCGTTAACCCATATACAACGCCGGGAGTTCTGAAGCATACTTGGGATGCTGACGCAATTTGTGTTTTTGTTAGGACACATCTTTTTGGGAGTGTTTAGTTTCATGTATACTTTTAGTGCAAGAAAAGATGTGGATTTGGTTTGTGTCTTGTTGGATTGAGAATAAAGAGTTTAAATAGAGAAGAGTTTCAAGCAATTTGGACTTTTGTAATCGAACACACACAAAAAAAAAATCTTGATTAGTATAGTCTTTTTGTTTAACTTGAAAAATGTTCAAATGATAAGCTTGCAGCGGCATTTATTGATTCATATAAGCTATATATATATATTGCTTATTCATAGAAAACTATTACATTGAGGTTGTTGCCATTTGCTTGCTGAATTATTTTGGTTCGTTTCTACTTTTCTATACTCGTTTGAGTTCAACTTATAATAATACTGTATGATTGATTATTCATGTTGCTAATTTTTCATTATAATAAGTTGTGAACGTAGTTTTTTTTTCTTGACCACGTTGATGTAAGAAGCTTGGTTTTCGTGTCTTATCTGCCCTTAGATATTTTTCTGATTGTGTGGGTCTGCAACTAAAACTTATGAGAGACATTGGAATGTAATATCTAAAGGATGTTTTCTTATATTTTACTATAGACAGCGGTTTATAAAAAGTAAATCTCTGTAATACCAAAAGATTGATTTTACCATTGACAAGTGACAACTGTAAACTAACGTCTTTTCACTAGTTGAGCCTCCAGTATTTAGACTATATGAATATTTCACCTGTCATCATTTATAATGTAAGGATTTCTTATAAATATGTAAAGAAGGGAAAAAGAGAAGATCATCAACGTTCCATTTGAGTTGTCTATTATCCATCGACTTCTCTTTATGCTTGTAAGTTGTAACTGAGCGTTTAAATCCGGCCATTAGACGCTAAGTGTTTGGTCGGAAGAATATCATACTAAAGTCAACCAAGTTACTTTGGCCTAATGGTAAAGAAGCTCCGGCTGGAGTGTCCGCCCCTGGGTTTGAGCCTTAGCCACTGCAGAATTTACATATAGGCTGCAGCATCCGAAATCGAAGATCGTTCACGGTGAGCCACCTGGTGACTTTTGAATCTATGTTCACTTCGATTTCTAGTTTGGACCATCACGGTAGGGCTATGATATTCGGTTAGCAAAAAAAAAAAAGTTATGCCATTTTCCCTGTGTAAACTGTAAAATTATAAAATGGAATGTTTTAAGAAGATCTACATAGATCAGTGCATAAACCAAATCTAGGTGTAGATACGTATGAAACTGAAAAAGAAAGATGAGACATATAAATGTTACGTAGTGTAAAATATGGGTCGTCCTTCATGTTAATTTATTTAATTTGGTCAAATCCTCTTTCAATGCTACAATGAAATTTCATAATGCATCCTGATACAATAACTCAATACAATGATTAGAAGAAGATTGCTTTCGTTTAACAATTTACCTAAAAAGAAGCTTTGTTTTTTAGATAAAAAAAAGAAGCTTGTTTTCTACTATTAGTATTTCCCTCGTAAAGAAAAATTAACACTTTGTCTTATATTTTATATAATATATATGAAAATATGCATTTGAATCCACTCAAAATGGTGAATTAGCCCCCAAGATCAGTGAAAGTCGATAACAGTGGTTAATATAGTATTTTTAACTCTACATTCATTCCATTAAGAACCAAAGGAGATACAATGGTTAAATATAGCACTATGCGATAATTATGCGGTAGATAACACCTCTTAACTCATTTCACCATTCGAGGTTATGCTCTCGAGATTCAAAACCCCCAAATACTGGTGCATGCATAATGCGGGCCCGATAAATGGTTGCAATTTGATTTAGTTTTACGTATAATTCGAAACAAACAATTAATTACTACTAGTATAATTATGGTAAAAATATTCGCAGCCCGTTGGTGGAAGAAGTTAGAAATCGAATTTCATACAGTGCATGCGTTTCTATAGATACTTTTGCCACTATAAACATTTAAATATTTTACTAGCATGACATAATTATTCAAATCCCAATATTATCATGCTCTACTAGTATAATTACTATATTTTTTTTAAAAAAAAATCATTATTTTGTGCTTTCTGTTTTTACGACTTCTCAATATTTATATGCGCTTTTAAAAATTTAAATCATAACATAGATACAAAAAAATGTACACAGAAAATTTTGGTTTAAATAAAATGGTTTTAGATAATTTAAATGAATATCTGAAACTGAACTAAATTTGCAAAAATCCAAACCAAACATAAATTAAATTTATAAATAGTTGAATAGAACATATATCTCTAATCCTAAAATCTGAAATCCGAATATACCCGAACAGAATTTGAAAGGTATACTAATGCTCAACCCTACCTGCCGTGAACTGTAGAAGACAAACAAAAATAAAAATAAATTTACATAGTACACAAGCACAGATGAAAAAGATTAGTTCAACTAACTGACTTTTGATATTGGGATATGCTGTTAACTTTATCGTTATGATGAAAACAGTTAGATTCTTATAGAATTGTTGAGTTCACATATTACGATTTAGATTCAGTTCGTAAATCGTAAATACTCTCTAACCTATCCTATTATAAATTATTTAAACTATTCATCTCACATCGATAAAAATAATAATCAATAGTTTTTGCGTAAGAAGCTAAGAGCATCATTAACGCAAGCAATCCATTAGCGATGCTTAATATTTTTTTACTGATAAATAAGTGATAAGCACTTTGATTAAGCGCCACTCTAATTTTGTGCCTCCAATGCAGAGATCTTCTTCGGTCTCGTTGAGGATGCGTCAAGGAGAACCAGAAACGCTTTCATCGTGGAAAAGAGACAGAGAGACAAAGGAAAAATCTTTCTGGATCTCGTCGAGAACGCGTCGAAGAGAGTCGGAGGTATCGAGGAAACCGAGAAAGATGAGTATAGATCGAGAGAGACGGGCAGAGATCGAGAGAAAGGAAGAGTTGAGAGATCAATAAATCGGAAGGAGGAGTTGAGAGATCACTTTCTTCTTCTTGAGAGAAGACGAGATCTTGGCGGAGGAGTCGAGAGTGTTTTGGGAGAGAGAGTAAATGGACGCCGCTTGATGAGAGAGAGATACATGTCTCACAAGCATCGGTGCCTCAAAGGCCTGATTAAGCATCGTTGCTTCTATAATTATGTATTTTTCTTTTTTTTTTTAAATAAAAAAAAAGTCTAAGTAACCCATTAACAGCCTGCATTAATGGTGCTCTAATCATCAATGCGTGATTTAGGAAAGAAGATTTACTCAGGAGGAAACCTCGATCAATGAGTGACAAGTATATAGTGGAGTTTTATCGGGAAGTGTTTTTTCTCGCAAAAGTTTAGAATTCTTAAGTTAAATTTAAGGAAGGTGTGTAGATGCATGCATCCCTCTATAATAGTTTCACACTTATATTTATCCTCTACATGATTTCTTGCTATCAGTTCAGAACAGATATTTTAGATTTATGTATTTTTGGTAGAGGATTAAAAGATCTTATAACCGTCAATTTTTTTAGTTTAGATGGTTATGGATGGTTTTAAGTTCCGAATAGTGACTTTAATTACTATACAAAAATAACCAGAATTATTTTTGTATATCAAACAATTTGGGTTTGGTTTAGTTATTTCGAGAATTTGTATCGATTTTTAGTAAAGTATCGCGTAATTTGAATGACTCGGATTTATTCTAAGATAATTCAGATTGTATCTATAAGAAAATATCCATATATTTTAGATAATTTGGGTAGTTCTGATAATTTTAGATAATTTGATTTCAAATACTTTCGGATAGCTAAATATATTTTAAAATTATATTTACATATATTTGATTATAGATATTCAGTTTGGTTCTAATTCAGTTTACATATTTCATATATAGAAATATATAAAGTATAAACAATGTAAATATTTGAGAATTTTGGTCCAGTTATTTTGAATCGGTTCGATTATTTTGGATCACCAGTTCAATTTTTCAGATTGGGATAAAATGTCTAAATCTACTTGCATAGAAATACTTTAGGTTTCGTTACTTTGTAAACTATGGCTCTCCTGGGACGACGAACTATTTATAGAATCGATAAGTAGTTCCTTTTCTATTTTTGAAGTAATAAATGAAGCAATGAGTCTCCCACATGCTGTTATTTAAAAGCTATTAAGGTCGAATAAACATTTTTTCTTTTGCTTAAATTTGGAAGATCTGAATAGACAGTTTCAAAATTTATAAAACCTTCGCGCCCTCACTACCAGAAAATATAGCTATTTCATACAGAACTAAATGCATCAATTTTTTTCTGGAGGAATCTCGACGAAACTTAATAGATTTGTATTTGATTTTTTTTTTTAAAATCATTATGGGTTTTGTATATAAATAACTTATTACATACCGCTTTATAAAAAAAAAGATAATAAAAATCGTAAATTTGCTTCCAGCTTAAATAAGTTTGAGTTACAAAATAAATATCTACTAATACCATAAATATTTTGGTTTTGATTGGAAAGTAATATTATATGCAAACAAATAATACGAATATATACTTCCATGAAATGATCACAATCTTTTATCATATACACAACCTATCAGATAAATATTGCTCAGTAGTGGTGTGTCTCTGCGTACACCATTTAGCCAATCATTGAAACAGAAAAATAGTATTTTTTTTTTGAAACAAGAAAATAGTATTTATATCAGCTTTTTGGCGCCAAAGGATTAATGATTGTGAAAAAGGAATTTCCAATACATTTTTATATATACCCACCATTTTTAGATTTTCTGACAATGATCAGATCTTGGTAACCGATAGTCACTAGTCAGCTTCTCTTAATCAGGTATCTTGATTAAACAAATTCTACTTAATTATGAGAGCCAAACCCATGTTACTATTTTCAATATAGCTTATTAGTAGCAACCTGATTTCATGCCCTATCATAATAAGATAAATATTCTATACTGATTTTAAATGTTTGGAGTATCTAATGGGTAACATGAAAATATTCCGAAGCAAGCGTTTCTCGTAATTTCTCTCTATATGTTTACGGCTTGTTTGACCAACATGTTATTCAATGGGTATAGATTATGGTTAGCATTAAGGAATTGGTGAACATGCAATTGGTAGTAACTGTGATAAGTTCTAATAGTATTGGAGCATATCTAATTTTCCTTTTAGACAATGTAGAATGATCATCAACAAATATCTAAAATGCAATTCTGAAGCGCACACACATGACACATATATAATGAAACTAAAAAAAAACATGATATTATATCTTTCTTTAGTATCTTATCTTGTAAGATTTTAAATACTGAAAACATTCATTTGACCAATTCATAAATACAATCATCGACTTTTCTAGAACATTGATACTGAAAGACGACAGGATATACTGCATAAATATTATGGAATGGAGAAAGGGACAAAAGAAGAAGAGGGTAAGTGATAAATGCAAATTAAGTACATACCATAACTGTAATAACTGAAAAGGGTATGGGAACTCCATGTGCTCAGATTCTCATGTTTTCCGAATTTTATTGGTCCGCTTTAATGCATTCTTAGTCTCAGCCCTCAGGTGATTCACCGTTGGTAATTAATCCCTTCCCACTATTTTTAATTAATAATTAAGAGTACTGTTTTAGACAGAAAATAAATAAATAAGAGTATTGTGAAAAAAAAAATCTCAACTGCTCTTCCGAAAAAATCATAACTAGACCTTCTTTCTAAAAATTGATTAAAGGCACAAGACATACAATTTTCTTTAAAATAGCATCAAAATATAAGTTAACCAAAGCTAATTCAACCAACTATCAAAAATTATAAAACTCTATTAGCTACCAAAATTTCAAGAAAATTTAAATTAATATAAAAATATCAAATTACCGTACATTTTAAAATATCAAAGGATCTTCAAAGTATTGTACATTTTGAAACGGAATATAACTAAGACCACAATTATCGCAGCAGTATCTTACGAGTTTCCTGAGGAGGGATGGTCTCACAATATTACAAAAATTGGTCACCAGAATCATCAAATAAAAAGCTATTGCTGGAGGAATTACTATACTCCATCTGTGGAATCCATGACACGTGGCGGCTCACAAACCATTCATTTCTTTTTCAAATAAAAAAAAACGTAAGAAACTAACCAAATAATTCTATCCATAAACCTGCTCTAAGAAGTGAGAACGTTTATTGAATTTGTCTTCAAGATTCACAGTGTAAACACTGTATACCGGTTTGAAAGTTATGCCTTAATTATTGTTTTCAATATCTGTCAGCCTACTACTATTTTTTTTGTTTTGTTTTTCATATTGTCCTTGATACTTCGTTTTAGACTTTCAGAAAAGTGCAAAAACATCAACCAGCCTCAAAATATTACTAAAGACACATACTTGTGAATATTTCACTCACTAATGGTGTCTACAATTCTCCAACAGCAAACGTTACACAGTCTGCTCTACATAAAAGAGTTTCTTGCGTTACAAGTAGAGTACTGGCTGGCTTTAATCTAACCACTCTGAAGAGACTGAACACGTAAGAATCAAATCAAAAGAAGATAAGAGGAAGAGCCTACATTTGAGCTCAATAAACCCTCTGAAGAAACCTAAGCGAACGAAACCTATGGAGATTCTACAAACCGTAAATCTGTGCAAGTGACTACTGTACAATTTGGTTTCATCAAAATCAGTGGTCAATAGGCTCAGCCTTTTAGAAACTGGAAGTTAGGGTTATCAGCGAGTTCAGTCGCTGGCTTTACATTGGCAAATTCTTTTTCTTCCATACAGTTGGAGATTTCATCGGCTGCAAAGGGAACACTGAGTTTCACCAAAGACAATGTTCATGAGGTCATGGTGGTGAATAATGTCTGAATAGCTGGAGAAATTTAAGCGTTTTCTTAATATTTTTAGTACCTGGAATCATTGTCTAACAAGAACGAACGGCTGTTTTCGTCTTCATCTGTTATTAGAAGTTTCAAGTTGGAAATCACCTGCATCGGTATAAGAACATGAAAGCAGATAATAGAAGAATGTATCACGGTTTGTTTGAGAGGTGTAGAGAGGAAACATACGTCTGAAGATACACTCTGATCCTCGTGGTCATCAATTTTGCTGAGGGTACATATTCTATACAACTGCTGAGTACTAAGAGCCTGGGAGATTAAAGAAATAGAGAAGAGGGTGTGACTATTAGTATTCTCGAAGCATCTTTACATTTTTTTATCTTTAAAGGAATGTTTAAGATCAGAGAAGCAGAGAGTAGTTACCGGGCAGAGGTTAGTGGTAAGATCATCATATGTAATTGTGGACTTTTGTTCTGTAGCCTGAAAGAGGAATCAGGAGCTATTCAGGACAAAGAAGAAGAGAGAGTGTTGTAGTGGTACTTTAAGTTTCTGTAAATATGGTTCTTAAAAGACAGACCAGGAGCAATACAGCTTGTCTTGTGTGTTTGAGTTCATCCCAAGAAGACCCTACAAACTGCGTAGAGGAGAGTTTAATTGCAATCAAGAGACTGAAATGTTAATGGTTAATAAGATCATTTTTAGCCTAATGAATTTACCTCTTCAGTTGCCTGGTTACACCATGACTCTAGTTCATTAAACCAAGCATTCACCTTTTTGCCCATGTGGTATGTACAGCATTCTCGTTCCTGAAGGCTGCATTAGATATGTTAAAGCCTTTATTTTAATGGTTGATGGGGATATATGTCATTTTCACCCCGTTAGAGGTTGATGGGGGGGGGGGGGAGTGGTAATTTACCTGTTAAAGACTTGAACGTTGATGCCTTGGAATGTTTGGCTGAATATCTTCTGAGCAAGGAACATAGGAACCTGTAACAAGAAGATTTTCAGGGAGGAAAATTAAGTAGATACAATCACATTACGTTGGAATACACAAAATTTCTTACGTAGTTTTTCTTTAATGTGCCGAGAAGCCGATTCAAAAGATCTATGATTCCTTGCCAAGGTTTCGCTGGTGAATTCTCTGTGGATGCTGTTGCCTGTGGATTCTCTTCAGATGTCTTTGCCTGTGGATTCTCTTCAGATGGCTCTGTCTGTGGACTCTCTTCAGATGGTTTTGCCTGTGGACTCTCTTCAGTTGGCTTTGTCTGTAGACTCTCTTCAGATTTCTTTGCCTCTGGATTCTCTTCAGATGTCTTTTCCGTTGGATTCTCTTCAGATGGCTCTGCCTGTGGACTCTCTTCAGATGACCCAGCTGGTAAATTCTCCGCAGAGAAATCATGTGATGAATCTTTCAGTCCCTGAGCCATTAGTTTAGAACTAATAAGTGAGATGACATCTCTTTGCAGAGATCATGCTTTAAAATTTTGATTTGCTAATTTTTACAGTAAATCATATATTGATAGGTCTACCTGAATGCATGAAGAAAGCACAGGCTCTAGTTCTCTCTTCACATTCTCTTGAAATATTCCAAATATCGTTTCAACGTAAGCTGTGAGCTGCTGCTTGAAAAGCAAAGCAGGAACTCGTGCATCTACTTGTTGCACCACGTCACCTGAAAGGCTTTCCGAAGAGGGTGAACGGAAACCCTGAGACATAGCCAGTCATGTTCCACAAAACACAGAAACTCTAAGCTAAATCTTTCATGACCATATTAATATGTCTCTAGAGTCAGTAAAGATGTTGTTTACCTGTGTCATTCTTCCAAAAAATGAAGTTGGCTGAGGAGGTTTATTCGCATTTGCGCCATGAGTTTTCAAGCTTCTTTGAAGCAAGAACAGTAGCGTAGACGTGTTTGTTAGCCAATAAGTCAAATTATCATTATCTTCCGGATTCTGGAAAGGAAAAAAAAGCATACGCATGATGTCGACTTCAATCTAACGCAAGAGCTAAGCTGTTTCTCTAAGACACTACATTGATGCAGACTTTATGTTTACCTCTATAGCGGAACCAAAGAGAGGAACAATACGATCAAAGATACTGGTTTTCTCTGCTTCAAATAGTTTCCAGTGTATAAGACATTTATATATTGTAAATGCCGCAACAGGCTTTCCATGGCTGAAACCGATGTTTTGAGAAACAAAACTGAGAAGGACGTCAACGTATTCCTGCATCATAAAAAGACAGGACATAAGTAATAAACCAATGCAAAGATGTATCACAGTGTTATATGAGTTTATGTTTTTTGTTAGCACTTACATGAGGTTGTTGTTCGAGAGTTCTTGTAAAAGACATTGCCCCAAACTTTCCTGATGGTATAGGAGCCAGTGATACCTGTAAGAAAGAGCAAAGATGATTAAGTGTATGTAAGAATAGTTCATCTAGATTTCAACTTTAGACCACTTACATGATGTCCGTTCTCCATTGGCTGCAAGATGTACATGAAATCAAAGAGGTTAACACATTTCTTGAAAATATTCTTAGAAAATACCTAAGAGGAATATTTACCGGAGGTCCTGTAAATGACACCTGGGGTGACATTTTCTTGGAAGCAGAGTTAATCAGTGCTTGCTGCCGAAGAATCTTGTCTTCTGCTTCCAAGTCAGAGACCTTTTCCTCAAGCCTAAAGACATAAGAGTAGATAAGTTACGCATATGTAGTAACTGTTGCCAATGCAAGAGACGAGTGAAACTTTGGACTAAAGAGGGTGCAGAATTGATTACATTTGCATAGATGTTTTTAACTGGATTAGTTTTGTCTCTGCCTCTACAACCTGCTGAAGCCTCTCTTCACAAAGTTTACTTGCTTCCTCATACTTCTTCTCTGTTTCTTCTATTTTATTTTCCAACAAATCTACCATATCCTGTTGTAAAAATCAATAAAGTCTGAGACATAGCCACAAACTTGTAATGGAGAAAGGATATATCTACCGAAACTTACATATAAATCTTTGTTTTCGGCAGCAAGCTTGTTAATCATTTCATTATCAACCGACACATCCTCTTCTTTCAGCATGGGCGTTCTCTCCTTTTTCTCGTTTGGTGAACTATTTCCATCGTTTTCGTTATTTCTCTTCTCTAAGGAACTCACAAGTGCCTAAGAAGTATCATACATCAGATGAAATTAGAACAAAACAAATCTGAAAATACTAAAAGGAGCATGAGTTGAGCTATAACTTTGACAACTTTACCTTGAGACGTTCATTCTCAGCTGCAAGATCACTCACAATCTCATAGTCAGATGAAGCACTATCCTTCAATTTCTCTGTGATGTTTGAGCTTGTTTCGTCGTGTTTTCGGTCTAAGGCATCGATTTTCATCTCCAATGAACTAACCAAAGCCTAATAAATGGAATGTGCTTGATAAGCTACAGATTATCGAGAGGAAACATTGAAGTCTCAGGTGAATCTTCAGAACCAACATCATAAGACTCTACCTTCAATTGTTGATTTTCAGCTTCGAGGTTGATGATTACGTCATGGTCAATGATGGGAACCTCCTGTTTTACTCGGTCATCACTTAGCTTACTTGTTTCTTCATATTTGGTCTCCGGTTTACTTTGTAATGAGCTCACCAACTCCTTAGGAGTTACAAGGAAACAGAGTAAAACAGAGCAACCGTAAGCATACATTTCAAAATGACCTATATAATCTTACCTTGCGATGTTCGTTTTCTGCAGCGAGATCTAAGGCACCAATTTTCTTTTCCATTGAACTGACCAACGCCTAAGAAATGGAATGTGATGAGATATAGATTATCGAGAGGAAACTTTGAAATCTCAAATGAACCTTCAAAACAAATACCATAAGATTCTACCTTCAAATGTTGATTTTCAGCTTCGAGTTTGCTGATTACACCATCGTCAATGACGGGAACCTCCTGTTTTATTCGGTCTGCACTTATTTTACTTGTTTCTTCATCTTTGACCTCAGATCCATCAGTTTTACTTTGTAAAGAGCTCACCAACTCCTTGGGAGTTACAAGGAAAATAGAGTGAAACAGAGCAACCATAAGCATGCATTTGAAAATGACCTTTATGGCTTACCTTGAGATGTTCATTTTCTACAGCGAGATCATGAGTCATCTCCAGATCCTTAGAAAGTTCTTCAAATTCTAAATGCATGTCTTGTAAAGCGGACTGCAACTTCGAGATCTCCTCACTTTTGGTTTCTTGAGTTTCCCCTAGCTGAAGTTTCATATCATCTAAAGCTGCTTTCAACTCTTTAACTTCTTGATTTTTGGCTTCCTCAAGCCCCATCTGCATCAATAGTCTGATCAGATGCCTCACACAGACAGAGAAACAGCAACACAATCTAGTACTATAGTTTTAGAAAACAATCTATGTGTAACTTTAGTACCCTCATCTGTTTCTCAAGCTCTAAGCATAATTTGAGTTCTTCCAACTCCTTTTCTAACTTATTCTTAGCGTCTTGAAGGGCTCCTGTTTCCTTAGCAGCCTGGAAGACAAAATAAACGATTTTTTGACATATCATGTTGAAGATTCATGACATCTCATGGAAGGTAGGATCGTAAAAGGCAGTAAATAAACCATTTTAAGCTTCTTCAGTTCTCGGCGTGCAACTTTCACTCTCCAGCCACATTGAGTGGTAATAGCTGCTTTCTTCATTCTCAAAAACCGCCTCCGACACAAAAATCTTCTGATTTGACTCTGTGGATACAGTAACTTTCATGTTATTGATACTCAAAACAAATTTTAGTACTTGAAAAATAGAAGATACGAAAGAATGAGAGATCACTGATGAGGTTTTGAACTTGCTTGAATAATGATTGCCGCTTTTCTCCTCGTCCTGTATTGAAGTTCATCTCGAGCAGACATTGCGCGCAACCCAGTCTGAACACAAATAGCTGACATACACAGCTTTTTATAGGCTGTCTGGCATATATAAGTCCTGGCCTGCTTCTGAATTCTCAGAGAAGCAGCTTCTCTTCTCATGGACTTAAACTGAAGACGTGCAACATGTCCTGTGGGAGAAGACTTATGAGACCTGAAACTAACTATGAAGGCAAAAATCTACATACAACATGTATTACCTCTACAAAAGGCTTGGATTTCAGTTGAAGCGGATTGCACCATCATATATTTTTTGCGAGACTGATAAGAACGGACTTTCCTCTGTATGATCCTCGCTGAATGGCCAAGAGCTTCAGATCGGTGAGCATCCAGCTCTGCCATCTGACCTGCCCTAAGAAACACCTTTGTCTTCCCTATCTGTGGTTTAAAAGTAAATGTTGTAACATAATTCATCAGATTTCTATGGAATGTGAACTAGAAGAAAAGCAGCTCATCATCTAGAAAACTGTGAGATAAGAGAATGATGAAAACGAACCTGAAAACCTTTTAGGTCCACTTTTGCTAGTAGCTTTTTGCAAGCATCAACGTCGTCAAAGCTTTAAACATAAACAGAGGCAGAAAAGTTTTATATGAGTTTAAAACCATAACTTATATTCATTAGACTACAAATTTGGGAGGTTAAATGAAAAAGTGATACTACCTTTTGTTTGCAGCATCTGGACCCAAAATTCGGAACCTAGTTATAAACTCACTGAAAGACTTTCTAGTAGGATATCCAGCACAACTAATTCTAATGGCTTCCATGACTCCCTGAAGCCAGGCAAGGAGGTCAACAATTGGTTACAGTTACAAAGATGAAAACATAAGGTTCTCTGCAACATTAATTAAGCTTACCCCACACCTAAGTTGATGCAGAACATTAGCGTTCTCAAAAATATCTGGCTTCAGAACGTTATTTGGTTTAACACAGCGTACGTAGTGCGGCTCTGTGGTGCTCAACGTATCGAGCAAAGATTGTAGTTGTTGCTGTATTTTAGTACATGATGAGAATCACGGTATAATATATATATATATATATATATATAAGCAGAATTTTTTGAATTTATCATCATCATCATCGTCAGACCTTGAACTGGGAGCCTATTGATGAGAACTTTGATGATTTGGAGGATTCCTCTCGCGGTTTTGGAAACAAAGACGATACGAAGGAACATTCTGAAGAGTTCATGAGAGATTGATGTTCTCCAACAACATAATCTTTGTTCTTGTCCAAGAATAGCTCAGTCTGATATGTTACCTGAAATTGAACAAGGATACAAACATCACATCGAGTCTACAAAATTTCTGACCAAACTTCCAAGAGAAACGTTTCTAAGCAGACGCATCTAAGGTAAATTAATATCACTAACATCACCAGCATAATGGCAGATGGTAAAGTCGGTACGAGCTAGTTTTGGTTTGGTAAAACGCTTGTGGCTGTTAAATGTCTGGTATAGCTTTTGCGCAAGTGTTTCATGTGTCGATCTTGGAAACATACTGTATATCAGGCAAACACATACTCAGCTACTTATTCAAGAAAATAAAAAGGAATAAATTAAGTAAGAAAGTATATGACTGTTTGATACATTACCACGCCTCGTCGATGAGGGCAATAATGCCTCCAGGTTTCTGTCATGAAGCGGTTTGTTATTAGAAACTGGAGATCAACATATATGTTTGCAAACTAGGAAAATGATCATAGGTTTCAACACCACTTATTACCTTTTCTATAAGATCAAGGACATCCTTATTATCAACAAACTCTATGTAGCTCCAGTCAATCT
Organism: Diplotaxis tenuifolia; assembly: GCA_014822095.1. Classification (NCBI taxonomy): domain Eukaryota; kingdom Viridiplantae; phylum Streptophyta; class Magnoliopsida; order Brassicales; family Brassicaceae; genus Diplotaxis; species Diplotaxis tenuifolia. The sequence continues at coordinate 14,639 of JABAYD010003727.1, forward strand.
CTTCTTTAGTATACTCTTCTTGCTCCATTTTGAATACATGCTGTAAAGAGAGAAAAAAAAAACTGATGCATGAATATGGATCAACATTAAATCAAATCCATCAATAATCAATACTCTGAGAAGAACATCAGTCTCCAACCTGGTTGAAATGTTGTTGCAGCTTCTCGTTTGTCAGGTTTATACAAAACTGTTCAAAACTACAAAATGATTGTGAAAAGAGAAGTCAACGTTGGAATTTTAATACAAGCATTGTTACTGCCATCAATTGAACGATCCATAACAATTAAAGAATATAAGAGCGTACCGGTTAAGCACCTGTTTGTCTTAAAACTCTCGAATCCATATATATCCAAGACTCCAATAATGTATTTTGAACTTGGGTCTTGGCCAATAGAATTATTGATCGTAGTCACAAGCCTGAGAGCAATAAGTTTGTAACCTCTTTAGAAATTTAAATCTTAGGAATCATATTAATCCCTTCGGAAACAGTCAAGTCAGGTACTGTTAAGTGTTAACCTACCAATCAAACAATTTAGAATAGACAATCTTGGCAAGAGCATCTCTGCTTAGAGCTGCACTACCAGGATCAAGCGACTTTGTAATGCTCTCACCACGAGTCACCATTACCCTTTTACATAAAGAGTCCTCTAAACCTTTCTCATCACACCTACCCACAAAGAACAAGCAGGGTTCTAATCCGTAGACCAAAAAAAAAAACTGCTATTCAAGAACACAGAATACTGGAAGAATGTACATGAAAAGTTCTGCAGCCACTTTCAGATGGAACCGGGATTTATCATCCTTAGGTTCTGCAGCATCTGATTCTTCTCCCTTTACAAACTCGATGTTTCCTAGATGAAGAATAGCAGCAACTACCCGGAAGATTGCATCCTAAAATTTTTAGAAAGTAAGAAGGGTTGTCCTCACTACTGAACACTGATCATGTAAATGACTAGCTAGTAAAGTACCTGTTCTTCAGAAGTGATCCCAACAACGTCCATTGCTTTCCTCGTGTCTACGTATTCCTTGGAATCATCAAATGCACTCAGTGCATGACAATTCGATTGATTTAGGTAGTGGAATGTGCTAGGTTTCCCTAATTTATACCGCTTAATTTCCTGAAATCTCATAACAGAAGCTAGTTTTGTAAAGTATGAATATCACATAAGGTCAAGATTTGGACATACAGAACTTTTACATGTAAGAAGGGATCATATTTACCTGGTCAGGTGCAGCGCAAAGCATGTAAAAGCAGTGATAGTTTCTTTCAGGGTCAGAAACTTGGCAAACTCGTGACCTCTCAAGCAAATATGTCCTAATAGCAGCTCCTGAGATTCTTCCCATATGATTGAACTGAATCTCCACAAATTTACCAAAACGACTGCAACATGAGATTATTATGTCAAGTTTCAGCTTCAACAAAACTGGAAAAAAAATCAAGAAATGTGAAAGACATTTAACCTTGAATTGTTATTTCTGACGGTTTTTGCATTACCAAAAGCTTCTAAAACGGGATTTGACTGCAGAAACAGAAAATGTAATGTGAGAAGAATAAGAAGACATCTTCAGAAGGAAAACAAAGTTAGTCTATCTTTAATACCTCCAACACTTGCTGCTCTACAGATCGTCCTTCACTCTCAGCTTTTCCACCCATGTATGCAAGATACTGCATGAGCATCTTTGTGCTCTCTGTCTTCCCAGCACCGCTTTCTCCACTCACCAAGATCGCCTGGCTTACTCCTTCGTTGATCATTTTTCTAAATTTAACATTCTTGATGATGGTGAGGTCCAAAAGATAACTAGTAGTAGGATACAGAAGTTTAATCTATGAACAGAAGATTACCTGTATGCAGAATCAGCAACTGCAAAAGGATGTGGGCTTAAGTCACCAAAATCTGAGCCTTTATATTGTTCCATGATCTCATTTCCATATAGGTGGGGTAATCTCTTAAAGGGATTCACAGCTATCAGTATATTCCCTGTATATGTCTGTAACCAGCTCAGTAAGAAATTAGCCTTCTTTGTGCAATAATCTAAACATCAAGGAAAGCTGATAAGGATTCCATGGGCTGAAGCTTACATAAATTTCATTTGCATTGTACCGGGACTTTAGATTAAGAAGAACCCCTGGTTCATGCAAATAAGCAAGCTTTGTCATGTCATCCACACCAAGTTCAGGAAACTCAGGATCCTTGGTGTAGACAGCATTAACCTTTGCCACAACCTACATAACAAATATGAGCATGTCATGATATCATGAAGTAGCTTAAGGGCCAAGCAAATATCATATCTTCCAACAGATTGATTATATGGTTAAAAAAAAAATAGGGTGGTGCTTACCGTCTTGGTTTCACATTTTACTTTGACCACATCATCGTTAGATTCAACTACCTCTCCATCTAACCAGGCTTCATCTTTATCTTCTACCCAGACGTACGACCCCAAAGCTACCTTTACTGAAGCAGCCTGATCATAAAGTAACAATTAGCAACTCGAAGCAATCGCAATGCAGCTTGAATAAGAGAGTCTCGTACCATTATATTGTTAGATATTGCTAGAAACGATCCCGAATGAAGATTTTCCAAACGGGAGAAATCATTACAAAAAATCTCAGAGAACACAATCAGAAGGTGTTCTCCACCATGGGATCCAAACGATGAATCAGACACTCAGAATATTTTCACTAGCGTTTGTCTCTATCCCCAAGATTCAGAATTCAAAAGATTAAGGCTACTTTCACGTGCTGTCCACCAAACAATAGCAGAGACCTTAAACCCCTTGAAGCTTTTTCCCTTTCCCAGTACTTAGAGAATAAATAAAAGAGGCCCAGAAAAGCTACAGATTCTCCCAGAAACTAAGAAATTTTCTAGCGTTTTGCCTCGGGTTTTCTCTCGTGATTGTTTTCTCCTTGTTTCATGCTCCCTCCCCCCTTGGAAAGAAAGAACAGAGAATCCACGTAGGCATGCCATGTAAGACACTTAAGCTTTGTGATTCCGGAATTACCCTTTCTCCTTCTCCTGGACCAATCCGGTTCGATTTCAATGGAGGAGATGATGACAACGTAGCGCTAGTTCAAGCTGAAATGGCTTCTACGTTTGGTGTGTGGGACAAGTTAGAAGGTCTGGGGACCATTTCCGAACAGCCAAGAACGGAACCGAAGAGGAAGAGCATAAGAAGAGAAGAAAGCAACAGGACCATTGTTAACATGCTTAAGTGACATGTTTGCGTACACAGACACGATGCTGCATATATGTTCTGCATGGAACATCCAACCTAACGAAGCAATGATGATTGGTGACAGCTTGAGTGGCACAAGTGTTGACAGATCTTTCTACATAGCAAATCTTCAGGAGCTAGAGCCTTCACATGCCTGCTAGATGGAACCGGAAGGTATGGACCAGATGATGTTTCTGTCTCAGCACTGCAAGGTTGATTCCCTGCCCCAAATTCAGAACATATTGGAGATAAACTTCGACCTCAGCCCATAGTTCCTCATCTTGTTGTCTAAGTCACCAAAATAGTCTCCTACTCAAGACAAAGGATGTAGCAGGGAAGCTATAAATATCAAATCACTGAGTTCTATTCACTTGCTATCTTATGTTGCATACATAGTTGTATACTCGATTCAAAGTTTTAGTTCTTCGATATCATCTCAAGACTTCTCAGTCGCTTTTTAATGTTTCTATAAGTAACCAAAGAACGCATTTTCTGTGTGAAGGTCCAAATTGGATCCTTCTAAGTCTGGTTAGCATGTGTCTGTGTAGAATGATGCAAACATTACATTTCTGTTTGATGGCTCACTAATGCCATATTCCCAGTATAACAGCTACTAGAAATAAGATCAACAAGGTAAAGTTGCCTCCGGGAAGAACCCATGACCTGCATATATCAGAAGCGTTTGGTGTCATATCATTCCTTTCAAAGATAACTTACATGAAAGAAAATGAAACAGAGGACTAAATACAAAGTTGTATACTGTTGAGCGAAGATACCTGAGCTTCTTCCTAGACTGTTGAATATAAGCCATAGCAGGAGGCAAGACACCAAAGAGGAAACAATTCGCATAAACACCCGCAAAATCCAAAGCCCTCGAAAACGTTGAAGGAAAGTACGTTGCAATCAGAGCTGGAACTCCAAGCACAAACAGCATCACTACTGCTTCAAATCCATCCCTACCTCTCCCTGGTTCACTCTTCTGGCCCTCTTTTGATTGCTTAGACACAAGCTCCCATGTATCAAGGAGCTGTTTCGGGAAGCTAACAGCATACCCAATCAAACTAGTAGCCAACGCTGAGAAAGCAAACCCTTGAACAGCAGACAAAGCAGAAGGGTTCACAGACAGAAGAAGAGCGATAGGATCAATAGCCGAAGAAGAAGACGCCGCCACAGGGACATTGATCCTCGCAAGCCCCAAAACAATGAGATTCCACGACAACACCATAACAAACGGCACAACACCACCCACAAGAACCGCTCTCCTCGCATCAGAAACCGAGTCCCCAGCCAGATTACATATAAAAGGAGTAATAACATGAAACCCAAGCGTCAGCACCATAACAGGAACCGCAGGCAAAACAGCCGACACTCTCCAACAACACTGACCAAACGAAGCTAACACGTTGGACCTAGCCACAGACAAACCTATAGCAACGAGTGAAGTTATAGAGAACACCATGAGGAAGCAGAGACACCTGTTGGTTACATCAATAGCATCAAAAGGGAAGAAACCAATCAAAACTCCGGAAACCAAAGGAAACATAGCATTGGCTAACAACGGATCCATGTAAGGAAACCATTGAGAGACAATGGATCCAATCCCAGAGACGCAAGCAACCATCAAAGCGAAACTTAAAGAAGCATAGACAAAGGCCACAAAGACTCCGAATTTATCACCGAAAGACTTCGTTGCGAGGCTTGTGAAGCTAACCTCTGACGCATTGTCTTCTTCCATAGCTGCGAAGCTGAGCTCGGCCACGAGGAGGATAGAGGAGATGACGTAGACCCAGGAACAGAGTAAAGCTATGGTGGATGGGATGGAGCCGGATCTGATGGTTGCGGCTGGGAGGCCGAGCATTCCGGGACCAACGGCGGTTCCGATGATCAAACTCACGGCGGCCCAGAAGCTCTTTCCGTTTTTGGGTGAGTTTGTAGTCTCCGATGGCTCGATGGACTGTAAAGTTTGGATCTTTTCATCGTGCGTTGACTGAGGTTGGTCGTGGTCTCTGCATCTGACGAGTAGAGTTGAGTAGAGAGAGCTGTTTTGAGAAATGGGTTTGGTAAGTTGGATATGACGACGGGCGGAGAAGTTGAGGAAACTCCGGTGGGGAGAATGTGTACGAGGCAGGGCATTTTGGGGAGAAAGGTAAGATTTTGTGGGGAGTAGGCAATGCTGACGAAGAGGAAGAGCCATTGATGTAATGTGGGGAGATTCTCTGTCAAGTGGACCTGATCTGATTTGGTTTTGTCTCTCTGTAGAGTTTGGAAAGTTCAGTCCACTATTTGGGGTTTTTGTCTAATAAATCAGACATGAGGGGTTTGGTCTAATTTTTTCTTTTCTTTTTTGGTTTGTTTGCTGTCCATTTCCTAAACCAAGTTAACTTGGTAACGTTTCTCAACAGAGCATTTTCAATCTGAGTGTGGCTGGTCTATATGGAAAAGGAAACACATCTAATCTAGCAGCTTTGTAGTCATATCTATTAGTCTAAGTAATCTATCTGAAAAAAAGGATCACGAAAGACGAACCTATTGTAATCATTAATATAATAATAAATAATATAATAATAAAGATATAAATATTCAAAAAAATATTTAATTCTATTTTGATAATTATATGGTTTTATTACTAAAACAATACCGTAAACTTTTATGCAATTTTTTTTAATTTATAATTTTCTAATCCCGATATCATTAATTTATTTTAATATTGGTTGGATGTTTTTTTTTTAAATATTATCACTACAAGAAAACACTAATATAGTTAGTACGAGTTTTCCTCGTAGTTTCCTCGTAATAGAGAGTTTACGAAGAAATTACGAAGAAACGAAATTCGTCGTTATTTTTCTCGCGGTTTCCTCGTAAATTTACGAAGAAATATTTCCTCATAAAGATGTCTACACATTTTCCTGTTAAACGCTTTGTACATTTTTCGTCGTTAAAACCACTCGCAATATTTTCGTCGCTAAATTCTTTTAAACTATCCTCGTAAAATTTTCGCAAAATTTTCGTCGTAACATCCTCGTTATCTTATTGTTAAAGTCTCGTAAATTTACGACGAATCTACGTGAAAATATTAGTAATATTCTCGTAAATTTACGAGGAATTTACTTTGATTATTTTCCTAATAAAAATAATATCAATATATATAAATAAATTATTTAAAAAAATAATATTTAGAATTTAAATTTTAAATAATAAAAGAAAACTAAAATATGTTTCCATAAATATTTAAGTTTAAATTTTATAATACAAAATAAATAGATAAAACTACGGCGGGTGTTGGTCGTGAAACTGACGAACGAAGTCTGCACTTCTTCTCTCGAGCTCTTCGTCGTCCTCCTCCGGCGGCTTGGCTGTGGCTGTGATGTTATTTGTGATAGTTATATACCTAACAAAAGTTTCTCTTACTTTAATATAATTTGATTTTATATATTTTAATCGAAATAAATAGATAAAAAAGTTTTTTAAGATTATAATTTAAATGGTTGACAAAATATGATTATAATTATATATATATATACATATATATATATATTATTAAATATAAATCATTTCTTTTTCTAAAAATTAAATATCTTTAAATCAGAAATTAAAATTGAGTATCACGAGTGAAGAATAATCTTAAAATTAACAAATTTTTATTTAAATATAAATTAAATTTTAAAAATTTATTTCTACATATGGTGTAAGAAAATACCAAGTTAATGTTTAAAAATATACGCGATATGTGTTTACTTTAATTTGACCTACTTACTAAAAACAAATCCTATAAATTAGATATGTAATCTATATATACTTAAACCTCATGAATCGTCCACACAAAACACTCAAAGATAACTTACAAATCCCTTGTACTTAGAGAAAAAATACAATCAAAGTGTTGCATCTTCTCAAGAAATGAGGTATTCCATCAACTTAGTGTCGATTTTCTTTATTTTCACAATGTTTTAAAGATCGCTAGGCGGTGGTTAGGTATTTTGTCCAAGATTAATTGTTAGGTCGGTGTCTAAACTGATTTTTTTAACGCGTAGACTGACTTTTTAAAATCAAATCAATTTGAAAAATAATCGTTTGTTCATATCCAAATTGCCGGCCAATCATCATCTAGATCGATTTTTAAAACATTGACTTTCATAATCAATTATGGCTACAACACCTTTTAGGAAGTTTTTTGGATTGATAGTTTGGTGGGATTTTAATTTTTCCGATCTTATTTTTTTGGATCTATTATTTGTAAAAAAATATTCTAAATCTTTAGATTTATCATTTATTCAAACTCTAGTGGTAGAAGATCCCCTGATTTTGGAATCCTTATAAATAGATCTAGTGTTAAACTAAAGTATTTTTATTTCAATATTATTGTAAAGAACTTTGTTATTTAAAAAAAAAATAAACATTCAAAGATCCAAAATTTATCATTGGCAACTGATAGAATATGGATGCATATTCAATCATTGAAACGAATAACATGTCATAACATTGATAATCATATGCATACAAACTGTGCTACTGTCTCTGGTCCAAACTCGTATCCCCCATATATTAATAATTAAGGGTCTAATTTTTTAATAAATACATATTTTATATAGAAAAAAATAAAACTTGAATAAATAAATCTGAAAAGGGGTCCAATAATATTTTATAAATATACAATTTTATATTCATCATAAAAATATTATTGATTAGATATTAAAAATATATATAAAATATTAAATACATATAAATTTTAAAGGGTAAATCCTTGACAAAGTTGAGCCGGCCCTGATCTCTCGATATTGGAATTTGTCAAAATAGCTCAAACTAATTAAACTAATAATACCTAAATATTATAAATATAATATAAAATGTTTAGAATATGTAAGAAAACAGAAAATTACAAAGATAATTACAGTTCTTACATATACATTCTTTTCATTTCGCGGTATATTCAAGTATTTTAAAATTTAAAACTGTTTTAGTGTTTTATAATCCGAATTTCTCAAAATCTGACTTATGTATTATTAAACCCTTAGAATAATCATAACCTCTTTCGTCTAGTTGTAACATCTGGATGTTTTCACTGTAACAGCAACCACAACAACAACAAGTTGAACGCACCTGGAAAGGGTTTGGATCGTGGCTCAAGTTCTCTCCAGACACGAAGCCCAAGTGCTGCTCTGCCTCTCTCGGCTTCCCTTGGGAGAATAGCAACTCGAGTCCCGTTGATCCCAGACCTTAATCTCATGCCGGATGATTCCCCACCTCCCGAGACCTCCCCCACCCCCGGACGGTCATGGGCTCTTACACTAGATGTTGAGAGCAACTCCCTTGCGTTCGCCCCCGTACCGGATCACCAAAACCACCAGGACAACAAGGAACAAGACCGGTGTGTCTTCAAACGGACCCGAATGATCTACGACTCTCTCCTGCTTCATCTCACTGTGGACAAAGCTTCGGGCCTAATGAAAGAACTTAACTTGTCGCTGAACCAAGGCAAAGTCTTTGTAGGTTCTGTCCCCGGGGTTGAGATCGGCGACATGTTCTTGCACCGTAACGAGCTGTTCCTGTTCGGCTTACACAGACGGCCACAAGCCGGGATTGACAATACAACGGCTAAGTCAAGCCCCTTTGGCGTGCCTATAGTAACGAGCATCGTCGTATCAGGCGGTTACGAGGATAATGAAGACAGTGGAGATAAACTGATTTATTCAGGTCAGGGTGGTCGGGACAGTTCCGGGAGGCAAATTAAGCACCAGAAGCTAGAAGGTGCGAATCAAGCTATGGTGAATAGCATGGACCGCCGTGTTGACATACGCGTCATTCGCGGGTTTAAATACGACAAGAAAGTCAGCTCGAAGGTGAAGGTGTTCGTGTACGACGGTTTGTACAGGGTCGTAACGTACAGCCTTGGGAGAGCGAAGTCATCAGAGTTTGATACCTTCAAGTTTACTCTTGAAAGAATCCAAGGACAAGCCGAGCTGGGCAGTGCAATAATAAAGCGTGCGGAAACACTTAGACGTACACCATTGAATGTGATGCCTGATAGGTATATAAGTTTTGACCTTTATGGTAAAAAAAAGGGTGTCCCAGTGTATCTGTACAATGACATTGACTTTGACCGTTCACCGCTGAGATATGAGTACATCGCGCAATCTGCCATTGGTAGTGTAATACCTGCTCAAGGGAACAGCGCTGGCTGCGATTGTAAACTCTCATGCACTGATGATTGTCTATGCGTAAGGAAGAACGGTGGTGAACTTCCTTACACCCCTGACGGACGTCTTTTGAGAGGGAAGCCCGTTATTTTCGAGTGCGGGGTTGGGTGCAAGTGCACTTCTAGTTGCGCGAACCGTGTCGCGCAACTGGGGTTGAGGAAGAAGATGGAAGTTTTCCGAACCAGGGAAAGTAGTTGGGGCGTTAGGCCGCTTGATTTGATTCACGCGGGGGAGTTTATCTGTGAGTATGCGGGTGTCATGGTCACGAAAGAGCAGGCGGAGACTATGTCGATGAATGAGGATAGTCTGGTCTATCCGGGACGGTTTGCTGAAAAATGGAAGCTATGGGGTGATTTATCTGATGTTTACCCGGGTTACGTCCCGTCGAGGTATCCTACTATCCCACCTATTGATTATGCAATGGATGTGTCGAAGTTTAGAAGTGTAGCTGCTTTTATTCGTCACAGCAAAGAACCAAATGTGATGGCTCAGTTTGTTTTCCATGACCATAACGACTTGAAGTTTCCTCGCATCATGCTTTTTGCACTTGAGAACATCTCACCGTTAACTGAGCTAAGTCTGGACTATGTGTTGGTCGATGAAGTGGGCGAGACACTTGCCATCGGTGGCTGAGTAGTTTCCAAAGCTTATTTCTGTTTTTTTTTTCGTTCTTTTTCTTTTCTGTTGTGTCATACAAACAATATGCCTTTGACTTTGTTTCTACAATTCTCCTTTTTCTCCCTGCAAGTTAATCTTGTGGAAAACAGCTATTTTTATCTCGTTGATTTATCTTTTTGAGAGTATTTTCATAAGAATATGATTTCACTTTCATGACCAAGGCACCCAGTGGACATACTGTCCTTACATTAAGTCACAGTTACAGAGATTTAGATTAGATTTTAACATTACTGATTTGTTGATTTGAGGAAAGTGAAATCCTCCTCCACTACACGTTGTTATTGATAGAGTGAATGCTTAATACTCTGAATCAACCAGAGGTATAAGCATTCATCTTGTTCTTTTAATCATCTTTATTCCATTTATTTGTTATTTATTCAACTCATAACTTATGACACCAATTTTGATGTCATTTGGATAGAATATACACAAACTATGGAGGATTCTTTTAAACAGAAAATTATAATCCTTAGAGATGCACAGAGACTATACGCCATTCTTTTTTTTTTGCAGTGTAGTAGAATTTAGATGATAAGAAAATGCAATATTCAATGTGACACAAAATCAAAACTCCCATTCATATTCTCAACAAAATAAGAAAAAAATTTGTATTGGAAAGAGTTGCCAACTACCACCCCAGCTACCATACCAAGTATAACCACGCATTTGTATGCAGTCAAAACCGATACGGGAGATAATAACATAGATTTCCAATCATTATCTATGAATTCAACAGCTAGACTGAATCAAGCGGCAAGATAATAGGTAGCGAAATCAAAATCATCTTTTAAACTAAACAAGACCATGAGATGGATGATGTGCAAATTGTAAGGAGATACAAAACATAATCATCCAACGCCTTTTGGCCTTTTTTTAACTCACCATCAAGCTTTAAGAATACTTCAGGAGATACTATATTCAGTAATTCCTTTGACAATGCACCTAAAAGTGGTCTTGGTGGAACTGCCTCTGCACCCACTTTCTTTGCTAAATTTGCATAGTCCAAAGTACACAGCAACAACAGAAAAGTCAAACAAATACATGATTTAAGATGATTTTTATAAATAATAGATCTAATAAAATAAGAATTAAAAAAAAATTGAAATCTCACCAAACTATCAATTAAAAACACCTCCTAAACTCATTGTAGCCATAATTGATTATGAAAAACCATGTTCCAAAAATCGATTTAGGCAGCGCCTAGTCAGCAATTCATGTATAAGCGAAATGATTTTTTCAAACTAATTTTAAAAAATTGGTTTAAACGTTCAAAAAAATCAGTTTAGGCGTCGGCCTGCAATTAATCCTCTACAAAACGCATAAGAGCTATTTGGATTATAAAACAGTTTCAAATTTAAAAATACTTTAATATACCACGAAATGAAAATAATTTATTTATAAGAACTACAATTATTTTCGTAATATACCACGAAATGAAAATAATTTATTTATAAGAACTGCAATTATCTATTTACAAGGATTCCAAAACCTGGAGATTTTCCACCACTAGAGTTTGAATAAATGATAAAAAATTCAATAAAAATTATTTAAAATAATTTTTACAAATAATAGATCCAATAAAATAAGAATTGGAAAAATTGAAATCTCACCAAACTATCAATCGATATAGACGACGCCTAGTTGGTAATTCATGTATAAGTGAAACAATTTTTTTAAACTAATTTAAAAAATTGGTCTAAGCGTTCAAAAAATCGGCTTAGACATCTACTTTCAAATAGAACCGGGATTTATCATCCTTGGATTCTGCAGCATCTGATTCTTCTCTCTTTACAAACTCAATGTTTCCTAGATGAAGAATAGCAGCAAACTACCCGGAAGATTGCATCCTTAAAAGTTATAAAAGTAAGACGAGTTGTCCTCACTACTGAATATTGATCATATAAATGACTTGCTAGAAAGTATCTGTTCTTCAAAAGTGATCCCAACATCGTCCATAGCTTTCCTCGTGTCTAGGTATTCCTTGGAATCATCAAATGCACTCAATGCATGGCAATTCGATTGATTTTAGGTAGTTGAATGTGCTTGGTTTCCCTAATTTACACCGTTCAGTTTCCTGAAATCTCATAACAGAAGCTAGTTTTGTAAAGTATGAATAGCACGTAAGGTCAAGCATTGGACATACAGAACTTTTACATGTACGACGTAATGTACACATGGAAGGGGGCCATGTTTACCTGTTCTCGCGCAGCGCAAAGCATGTAAAAGCAATGATAGTTTCTTTCAGGGTCAGAGACCTGACAAACTCGCGACCTCTCAAGCAAATATGTCCTAATGGCAGCTCCTGAGATCATATGATGGAACTGAATCTCCACAAAAAGTTACCAAAACAACTGCAACATGAGATTAACATGTCAAATTTTGGCATCAACAAATACATAAACTGGAAAAAAATCAAGAAATGTGAAATAATGGACTTGGGGGCCTCTCGTTTTTGGCCTTCATAGATGTGTCTTATAACCAACTTAAAGGTGAAATACCACAAGGACCACAGTTTAATGAGGAAGCTGAGTCATCATTTGAAGGGAATGAAGGGCTTTGTGGCCTTCCCCTCAAGGAGAGGTGCTTCCACCCAAGTGTGCCACCAATGGAACACCCAAATCAAGAAAAGGAAGAAGGAGGGGTTTTGAGCTGGAAAGGAGTGGTTATAGGATATGCTCCTGGAGTGTTGTTAGGATTTGTGATAGGCCAATTCGTTGCTTTATACAAACCAAAACGGCTGGAAGTTTTGAAACATCAATGGGACCGGTGGAAGGGTTTCCACGTAGATCAAGATATGACATGAAAGGCATAGTTAGTATATATATATATAAGAAGGGATGGGTCCACTGAGTTATTATCAACAAGCCCTAACTCTGAGAGATTGGTTAGATTCTGTACTGGTGTGATGCTACCGTGAGCTAGTTATCATGAAGACCTAGAATGGAAAGTTGGGTGAGGTTACTAAATGAGGAAGGGACTTGACCGATGAAACCATTAGAGGAAAGAAACAAAACCTCAAGTTTGTTGAGGTTGCCGAAACCGGAAGGGAGTGGAGAGGAGGAAGTGAAGTCGTTGTAAGAGAGGTTTAGGTAACGGAGATGTCGCAAACGGAATAGGCTACTGTTAGGCTTCAGAGTTCCACTTAGACACCCACTTGGTAGTTGTAGCTTCGTGACAGCACCCGTAACGTTGTTGCACTGGACACCGTTAACATAGTCGTTGTGGTTGCAACCTCCGGAATCAAACTCTTCTTGGAATTGCACAAGGGCTTCAACCTGATCGGGACGACAAGCGGAAAAACCAGTAACGAGATGAGCATCTACAGTTAAGAAGCTTGATATAAAGACACAACATAGTAGTAGGAGTGCGTAGAGTGAACAAAGACGTGAATGCGACATATTGGTTTGTCTTGAAAAATACTTTGAAGTAAGAGTAATAAATATGGATTCACGGAAAACTCGAAACTTATAGCTGAAAAAATCTTCTTCAAATCTTCGTAGCGGAGATTTGAGAAAAATATCATGTTGAGCCAATCAGATTATGAAAGTGAAACCGTCGTTGACATAGATACCGTAAAAGCATTATTATCCGGGGTTCTCACCGGTTTTCTCAGCGCGTGGGATCCTCAAAATCCAGAAACCGCTGTTTCTCCACTGTTCGCGGACTAGACTGACATGTGGTGATTCGCGAATGATACGTTTTTAATTTTTTTTTTTTGAGTAGTTGGGAAACCTGGGAGGAACCCTGATAAAAGAAACGGCACTCACACACACTTGTAGATTCGAAAAAATTCAAAGCTACCGACGTGGCAAAATGAAGCGTTGACCTTAATTTGGGCCGAATTTAATTCTGAAGGAACCTTAAACGACGTCGCATTCATTTTAGTGCCAAAAAGGCATACCGACTTTATTTTATCTTTGATTAAGCATTGCATGTAAAGGCATGATTATCGCAAGTCTCTTAGCAGAGTTTC
>JABAYD010003728.1:0-14280 GCA_014822095.1 Diplotaxis tenuifolia
TTTGGTGAATGCCGACGTCAGCCTATGGTCAAGGGTTTATTGTCAGGGTGGCATGCATAACATAAAAACAAGCAACATCGATGAATCTATTAATTCTGCACTGAAATAAGCTAGAGGATATCTGATTAAGTTCCTGCTGGAGTTCATAAGAAAGAAGCTAAGAAAGTGGTTTGGAAAAGGAGAGAAGATGCTTTGAGTTTCCCAACTCAACATAGTCAGGGTGTTGAATACTTACTTGTTGTTCAATCGGAGATAGCGGATACGATGACGGCCCAACCAAATGATGGATGGAGATTCTTTGTGAAAGGTGGCAAAATAGACTGTGTGGTTGATTTAAAACATAGAAAGTGCGATTGTGGTGTCTACTAAGTAGAAAAAAATACCTTGTACTCATTTTATAGCTGCTAGAACATCTGTTGATTTGCATATCTCCACACTTGTACATTCAGTATACACGCAAAGGAGTATTTGTTTGCAGGATACTCAGAGAATATATTTCTTTGTACTGGACAACAAGTTGAGGAATGTACATGCTTTCCTCCGGAGGTAAAGCTTAATCTGGAGAGACAGAAAAAATCAAGATGGATATCTTGGTTGGAGCTATCCAGGATGAGAGGACGCAAACCCCAGAAATAACACATGGCTTATAGAAAAAAGGAGGACTAGGATTAAAGAACTTAAACTTACGGAACTTGGCTTCTGTATTGAAACTAAATTGGATTCTATTCTTCAAGGAGGATTCGATTTGGTCAAGCTGGTTCATCGGGGAGATATTGGATGGTGATCTAAATAACTTTTAGGTCATTAATACAAAGCATAAACACTCATGGCAAGCGAATCAACTCCTCCGTGAGCATGCCTATGGCTGGATCAAAAGAAACCTTGGCAATGGGGAAACAACTTACTTCTGGTCTTGCTATTGGTCACCCTTTGGCCGATTGTCAACTTATTTGAGGAATGAGACCCTACTTCAAACGGGTATTCCTTCTTCCTGCACTCTACCTCTGTTACGAATGAGATTGATCGTACTATCAAGAGGCGAATCGCCAGCATTAGGGTGGATGATCCCCAGCTTTCTTCAAAGATGATCGCAATCTGGTTCTCCTCGTCTCCTCCATTTTTCCTCTATCAATCAGTGAATGTTCCTTTACTACCAAAGTGTCTCATCTTACAAGGCTAGGCTGGGCCTTCTTCATTATTCTCTGCGGGTTTTCTTATCTTTGGATTTAACTGTTTTAGACCATAAAATAAAGTTGGTTTGGTTGCATGTGTTTAATGTAGATAGGTTTGTGTCTGAGTGAAAGAAGTATCTAGAGTACGAGGCTGATGTGAAAGATGTTCCTGGATGGAAAGTTGGTGAAAACGTCTATAATTCTGGTAGTTGGATGCCTGTACTGGAGAGCTTCGTCCTGATGTCTGGTAATATCTTATCAACGGCTCCTTTTCATGTTGATGATGATGAATGTTGTGTAAGCATTTTAGACCCTTGGATACGTCTTCTTATCTCTTTTTATTCATCATATAGTAAGAGAAATGATACATAAACACTTCATGTATTGCCATATTGGGTGAGTAACATATTCTTGTATTAATTCATTAACACTTTTCTGTCTCTTTGTGAATGGCAAAAAATGAGTTTCAACATAGATCTTGTTCATATTATCTTATCAATTTCTAAAACTTCAGTATGTTTTCACATAAAAGAAGCATACAGTATATATATCTGCAAATATAGTAACAAACACATTACCGACAAATGATAAATTGATGTCTAAGAATGGGTTTTTTTTTTCCATGGTTTGGGCCGTCTTTTATCTTTATTGATGTGTTAGAGATTTTGTTTTAGACTTCAGAAAAATTGCAGAATCATATAAGTATAAAAATATGGCAATGCCAAAATTTGTGTGAACGTATCTATCAACATTTTGTCCAATAACAAAAGGTTACGAAACCGATTACAAAATTAGTTTTACATAGAGAAGTTTCTTGCCACACAAGTAAAATATTGGCTGCTTTAACCTAACCACCCTGTAAGAATCAAACAAATCAGGAGGGACCTGCTTTCAAAATGCCCTCTGAAACCCCTATTGACGAAACCTGTAGGATTCTACATAGCGTAAAACTGTGCAAGGGAGTAAAAGAAATAGTGTACAATTTGGTTTCATCAAATCAGTGGTCAGATGAAGAAGGGATTAAATAGGTCTCAGTCCTTTAAAAACAGGAAGTTAGGGTTATCGGCGAGTTCAATCGCTGCCTTTACATTCGTAAATTCTTTTTCTTGCATACAGTTGGAGATCTCATCTGCTGCAAAGGGGATGCTGAGTTTCACAAAGACAATGTTCATGAGGTTAATGATGGTGAATTCTGAATAATGCCTAAATAACTGGAGAAATATAAGCGTATTCTTCATATTTTTAGTACCTGGAATCATTATCTAACAAGAACGAACGGCTGTCTTCGTCTTCCTCTGTTATTAGAAGTTTCAAATTGGAAATCACCTGCATCGATAGAAAACATGAAGCAGATGATGAAATGATACAAGGAGATCTGGTGAACTGTCTCATGGTTTATTTGAGATATGTAAAGAGGAAACACACGTCTGGAGATACATTCTCATCCTTGTTGTCATCAGTTTTGCACAGGGTACATATTCTATACAGTTGCTGAGTACTAAGTGCCTGAGAGATTAGAGAAAGAGACATAGAGAGAGAGAGAGATCAGAATAGGGTGTGAATATTAGCATTCTCCAAGAAATGTTTTAGATCAGAGAAGGAGAGAGTAGTTACCGGGCAGAGGTTAGTGGTAAGATCATCATATGTGATTGTGGACTTTTGTTCTGTTACCTGGAAAATAAATCAGTTGATATACTCAGGACAAAGAAAGAAGATATAGTTTTGTACTGTGAATTTAAGTTTCTGTAAATTTGGTTCTTAAAAGAAAAGACAGACCAGGAGCACCACGGCTTGTCTTGTGTGTTTGAGTTCATCCCATGAAGACCCTACAAACTGCATTCAGGATAATTTAATTTCAATCAATCAAGAGACTTAAATGTATGGTTACTAAGACAAATGAATTTACCTCTTCAGTTGCCTCGCTACACCATGCCTCTAGTTCATTTAACAAAGCATTCACCTTTTTGCCCATGTTGAATGTACAACATTCTTGTTGCATAAGCCTGCATTAGTTTAAGTTACAGCTTTAAGGTTAATGGGTGATGGTTGGGATAAAGGTTGATGAGGGGAGTGTAATTTTACCTGTTAAAGACTTGAACGTTTATGTCTTGGAATGTTTGGATGAATATCTTCTGAGTAAGAAACAGAGGAACCTGTAACGCAAGAAATGTTTCAGAGAGGACATACAATCAAATTACCCTGGAATACAGAAAAGTTCTTACGTAGTTTTTCTTCAACATGCCGAGAAGCCGATTCAAAAGGTCTATGATGCCTTGCCAAGTTTTCGCTGGTGAATTCTCTGCGGATGGTTCTTCTGGTGGGTTCTCTTCAGATATCTTTGCATGTGGTTCCTCTTCAGATGACTTTGCTGGTGAGCTCTGTTCTGATGACTTTGCTGGCGAGTTCTGTTCAGATGGCTTTGCTGGTGAGTTCTGTTCAGATGACTTTGCCGGTGAGTTCTGTTCTGATGACTTTGCAGGTGAGTTCTGTTTAGATGGCTTTGCTGATGAGTTCTGTTCAGATGACTTTGATGGTGAGCTCTGTTCAGATGACTTTGCTGGTGAACTTTGATCAGATGATTTTGTTGGTGAATTCTGATCAGATGACTTTGCTGGTGAACTCTGTTCAGATGACTCATGTAATGAATCTTTCAGTCCCTGAGCCATTGAGAACTAATAAGTGAGATGACCATATATTGAAGTGATTATCTTAAGATTTCGATTATGTTTTGGAGGAAACCATATAGGGATAGGTCTACCTGAATGCATGACGAGAGCACAGGTTCTAACTCTCTCTTCACATTCTCTTGCACTATTCCATATATCGTTTCAACGTAGGCTGTGAGCTGCTGCTTGAAAAGCAAAGCAGGAACTTTAGCATCTACTTGTTGCACCACGTCACCTGAAAGGCTTCCCGAAGAGGGTGAGCGGAAACCCTGTGACATAGCCAGTCAAGTCACACAATATAAGATGACCATAATAAATCTGCTATTCTTGGAGACAATGAACAAAAATGTTGTTTACCTGTGTCATCCTCCCAAAAAATGAAGTCGGCTGAGGAGGTTTCGGACTTGCACTGCTTGTGCTATGGGTTTTCAAGCTTCTTTGAAGCAAGAACAGTAGCGTAGATGTGTTTGTTAGCCAATACGTCAAATGATCATTATCTTCCGGATTCTATTAAGGGACATAAAGAAGAAACATGATGTCAAGTTCAATCTAATGCAAGTCTAAGCTGTTTATCTACTGTCAGATTACATTGACCATGAATACTAGTCGTGGGCATATTATCTAAAACCCAAACTGGAACCGAACCGAAAAATTCAAACCAAAAATTTACAAAAAACCCAATGGTTCCTACTTCTTCCAAAACCAAAACCAGAAACAAACATAGAACCAATATTCGAAATATAATAAAATATTAATTATTTTTTAAAAATTAATATATATATATATACATATATATATAATTAATTAAATAGCCAAAAAGCTAGAATATTTTTTCGGATTTCCAGGTTTAACTAAGGTTTTTCTTGATTTTTCGGTTACTGTTGGCTTTAAACCCGAACTATTTTTAATTCGGTTTCACATTGGATTTTATAAAAAAAAATCAAAATCTGATCTGATCTTACGTGAACCGTTCTTATCCAAAAAATGTTCGTTCTTAAACGGGTCCTAATTACCCCAACCCAATAACCAGAACAAACCGAACCAAAAACCTCTGAATGCCTAATATGTAAACTTTATGTTACCTCAATAGCAGAACCAAAAACAGGAACCATGCGATCAAAGATACTGGTTTTCTCTGCTTCGAATACTTTCCAGTGAATGAGACATTTGTATATTGTAAATGCCGCAACAGGCTTTCCATGGCTGAATCCGACCTTTTGCGAAACAAACTTGATAAGGACGTCAACATATTCCTGCATCATCAAAACATGACATAACTAATTAACCAATGCAAAAGAGGTATCAGAATATCAGTTTTAAAGTTTTCATTAGGCACATTACATGGGGTGATCGTTCAATCCGAGATCGCCTGAAAGATATTGTCCCAAACCTTCTTGATGGTATAGGAGCCAATGATGCCTATAAAAAAAAATAGCAGAGATGATTTAAGTGTGTGTAAGAACAGTTCATCCAACTTTTTTAACTTTAGACCACTTACATGATGTCCGTTCTCCATTGGCTGCAAGAGGTACATGAATAGAAAGAGGTCAAGACTTTTCTAGAAGAAAACTTTATATAAGAATATGAGAAATTGCATAGAGGGTTTTTTTACCGGTGGTCCTGTAAATGACATCTGAGGTGACATTTTCCGGGAAGCTGAATGAGCCAGTGCTTGCTGCCTAAGAATCTTGTCTTCTGCCTCCATGTCAGAGACCTTTTCCTCAAGCCTAAATATAAGAAGTAAATAAGTAATGCATATGTAAAATTATATATATATATATATATATCATGATAGAATCCAGATAGACAACCTTTGCATGGATGTTTTTAACTCTATTAGTTTTGTCTCTGCCTCTACAACCTGCTGAAGCCTCTCTTCACAAAGTTTACTTGCTTCCTCATACTTCTTTTCTGTGTCTACAACCTGATGAAGTCTCTCTTCACAAAGTCTACTTGCTTCTTCAAACTTCTTCTCTATGTCTACAGCCTGCTGAAGCCTCTCTTCACAAAGTCTACTTGCTTCCTCATATTTCTTCTCTGTTTCAATTATTTTCTTTTCCAACAAATCAACCAGTTCCTGTGGAATTATCATTAAATTTAAGAGAGATATAACCCACAAACTTGTAATGGTGAAGGATACATTGTCTGAGAAAACTTACAAATAATTCTTTGTTTTCAGCAGCGAGTTTTTTGGTCATTTCATTATCAATGTTATCTATTGAGCTCTCTTCATTAATCATGTGTGCACCCTCCTCCTTTCGTTCGTTTGATGAATCACTCCCATATTTTTCGTTATTTTCCTTCTCTAACGAACTCACCAGTGCCTGAAAAGTGTCAAACATTAGATCAACGAAAAAAAAATAAAACATCAAAATGAGCATGATTCTAGTATCTACAAGCTTACCTTGAGACGTTCATTCTCAGCTGCAAGATCACTCACAATCTCATAATCAGATGAAACACTCTCCTTCAACTGCTCTGTGATGTTTGAGCTTGTTTCGTCGTGTTTTCGGTCTAAGGCATCTATTTTCTTCTCCAGTGAACTGACCAACGCCTAATAAATTTTGTGTGGTTGATGAGATATTAGATTATCCAAGAGAAAAAATTGAAAAGTCAAATGAAACTTCTTTCCCACGAAACCTACCTTCAGTTGTTGATTTTCAGCTTCAAGTTTAATAATTGCATCATGGTCAATGACAGGAACCTCCTGTTTTATCCCGTCTTCACTTAGCTTACCTGTTTCTTCATAGTTGGTCTCGGATTCTTCAACTTTCCTTTGTAATGAGCTCACCAACTCCTAATAAGTTATAAAGATACATTTAAAATTTTAAAATTCTGTAACCTTCAACCACAATCTAAAACCTTTTATGGCCTTACCTTGAGATTCTCATTTTCTGCGGCAAGGTCATGCGTCATCTCTAGATCCTTAGCAAGTTCTTCAAATTCTAGGTTCATGTCCTGTAAAGCTGACTCCAACTTCAAGATCTCCTCACTTTTGGTTTCTTGAGTTTCCCCCAGCTGAAGTTTCATATCACTTAAAGCTGCTTTCAACTCTTCCACTTCTTCATTTTTGGCTTCATCAAGCTTCATCTGCATAAGTAGCCAAGATCAGATCAGATGCCTAGCACACAAAGAGAAACAGCAACACGATCTAGTATCATGGAAACGGAAACATGTGTGACATGTACCCTCATCTGTTTCTCAAGCTCTAAGATTGAAGTGAGTTCTTTTAATTCCTTCTCTAACTTAGCATTAGTTTCTTGGAGAGCTCCTGTTTCCTTAGCAGCCTGGAATACAAAGAAGTATTATGACATATTTGCATTCTTACAATCATGTTTCATGGAAGGTAAGATCGTTAAATGTTGTCACCATTTTAAGCTTCCGCAATTCTCGGCGTGCAACTTTTACTCTCCAGCCGCACTGAGTGGTAATAGCTGCTTTCTTCATTCTTAAATACCGCCGACGACACAAAAATCTTCTGATTTGACTCTGTTGGAATAAGTAACTTTGCATGTTATTGATACTCAAAACAATGAAATGTTATCTGTGATCAAAATGAGGTTTTTAAAACTTGCTTGAATAATAATTGCCGCTTTTCTCTTCTTCCTGTATTGAAGTTCAACTCTAGCAGCCATTGCACGCAACCCAGTCTGAACATAAACAGCTGAAATACACAACTTTTTATAAGTTTTCTGACATATATACGTCCGTGCCTGCTTCTGAATTCTCAGAGAAGCTGCTTCTCTTCTCATGGACTCAAACTGAATCCGTGCCATGTGCCCTGCATTCATATGGGAGAAGGCTATGAGAACATAATAAACTATGAAGCCAAAAATCTACCTTGAATGCAATTTGTATTACCTCTACAAAAGGCTTGGATATCTCTTGAAGCAGACTGCAACATCATATATTTTTTACGAGACTGATAAGTTAAGACTTTCCTCTGTATGATCCTTGCTGAATGGCCAAGAGCTTCAGATCTGTGAGCATCCAGTTCTGCCATCTGACCAGCCCTAAGAAACACCTTTGTCTTCCCTATCTGTCATTTAAAAGATAAATGTAGAAAAAACTTATCAGATAAGAGTCTTGTGAAGTGTGAAAATGAAACATATCCAAAAGTGGAAATGGGAGTATCCTTTATTTGTTTTCTGGCCACAATAAAATCAACGAACTGTGAGATAAGAGTATGAAGACGCACCTGAAAACCTTTTAGCTCCACTTTTGCTAGTAGCTTTTTGCAAGCATCAACTTCGTCCATGCTTTAAACATAAATAGAGGCAGAAAAGAACCTTAACTTTCATTTTCATTAGTTAAGAGATTAATTGCAAAAATTAGTAAAAGTGAATCTACCTTTTATTTGCAGCCTCCGGGAACAAAATTCTGAACCTAGTTAAAAACTCATTGAAAGACTTTCTAGTAGGATATCCAGCACAGCTAATCCTAATGGCTTCCAAAACCCCCTGAGCACAGAAAAGGACGTTTCAGGACATCATGTTTTGATGCAGTTGCAAAAAAATAAAAGCATAAGGTTCTCTGAAAACATTAAGCTTACCCCACACCTAAGTTGATGCAGAACGTTAATGTTCTCAAAAATCTCTGGCTTGAGAACGTTATTTGGTTTAACACAGCGTATGTAGTGCGGCTCTGTGGTGTTTAGTGTCTCGAGCAAAGATTGTAGTTGTTGCTGTATTTTTAGAACATGGTGAGAATCACTGTATAATGTTATAAGAATAATTTGTTGAATTTTAACAATATCTTCAGACCTTGAATTGAGAGCCTATTGAAGAGAACTTTGATGAGTTGGAGGATTCCAATCGCAGTTTTGGAAACAAAGATGCGACAAAGGAACACTCTGAAGAGTTCATGAGAGATTGATGTTCTCTAACAACGTAATCTTTGTTCTTGTCCAAAAATAGTTCAGTCTGATAAGTGACCTGAAAATTAAACAAGAATATTGTGATCACACAAAAAGTCTTATTTGCCAATAATTTTAAGACAACATTTATAAGCAGACGGTTCTGAGGGCACTAACATCACCAGCATAATGGCAGATGGTAAAGTCTGTACGAGCCAACTTTGGTTTGCTAAAACGCTTGTGGCCATTAAATGTCTGGTATAGCTTTTGCGCAAGTGTATCATGTGTTGATCTTGGAAACATGCTGCATTATGCAAACACAAACTCAGCCACTTATTGAAGAAAAAAAGAAATAAATGAAGAAAGAAAGAAAATAGATGAGGTTTTGATACATTACCAAGCCTCATCAATAAGGGCAATAATGCCACCAGGTTTCTGATCATGAAACAATTGTTATTAGAAACTAAAAATCAACATATCTCTACTAGGAAATGTATCATAGGTTCCAATAATACTTACTTTTTCTATAAGATCAAGAACATCCTGATTATCAATGAACTCTATGTAACTCCAGTCAATCTCTTCTTTAGTATACTCTTCTTGCTCCATTTTGAACACATGCTGTAAACGAGAGGAACACATGCATGAATAATGATCTACCTAAAATCAGATCAATCAAGAATCAACACTCTAAAAAGAACACCAGTCTCCAACCTGGTTAAAATGCTGTTGGAGCTTCTCGTTTGTCAGGTTTATGCAAAACTGTTCAAAGCTACAGAATGTTTGTGAAAAGAGAAAGTCAACGTTGGAATTGTAACAAAGGCATTATTACTGCTATCAGCTGAACCACAGAAGGAACGATCAATAGTGGGAATATTAGTATTATCAGAAACTTCAAGAAAAAGCACTAGCTAAGTAACTTGAAAGCTAAGGTATCATTGAGAAATCATATATGTAGGAAGCAACGTAGCTAGTTAGAAACCAAATCACAAAAGGATTATTTAACATTTGATGAATATAAGAGCATACCGGTTAAGCACCTGTTTGTCTTAAAACTCTCGAATCCATAAATATCCAGGACTCCAATAATGTATTCTGAACTTGGGTCTTGTCCAATAGAGTTATTGATCTTAGTCACAAGCCTGAGAGCAGTAAATTTTGTAACGTTTTAGCCATTCAAATCTACAGAATGATGTTAAGCCCTAATAAAAGAGGAGCGTCCGTTAATGTTAACTTACCAATCAAACAATTTAGAATAGACAATCTTGGCAAGAGCATCTCTGCTTAGAGATGCACTATCAGGATCAAGTGACTTTGTAATGCTTTCACCACGGGTCACCATCACTCTTTTGCACAAGGAGTCTTCTAGAGCTTTCTCATCACACCTATACCAACAAAGAGGAATCAGGGTTCTAACTCCTCTAGAAAATAAATAAGTTATTGAATAATGTACATGAAAAGTTCTGCAGCCACTTTCAGATGGAACCGAGATTTATCGTCCTTAGGTTCTGAAGCATCTGCTTCTTCTCCCTTTTCAAACTCGATGTTTCCTAAATGAAGGATAGCAGCAACTGTCCGAAAGATTGCATCCTACAAAACTAAAAATGTAAGAAGAGTTTTCCTCATTACTGATCAACCAGAAAGTACCTGTTCTTCAGAACTAATCCCAACAACATCCATAGCTTTCCTCGTAGCTAGGTACTCCTTGGCGTCATCAAGTGCACTCAACGAATAGCAATTCGATTGATTTAGGTAGTGAAATGTGCTTGGTTCCCCTAACTTATACTGCTCAACTACCTGAAAATCTCAAAACGAATGCTAGTTTTGTAGTATCATGAATATCACATAAGGTCAAGCATAAGATCCCTACCTGTTGTGGGGCAGCGCAAAGCATGTAAAAGCAATGATAGTTTCTTTCAGGATCAGAAACTTGACAAACACGTGACCTCTCCAGCAAGTATGTTCTAATAGCAGCTCCTGAGATTCTTCCCATATGATTGAACTGAATCTCCACAAATTTCCCAAAACGACTGCAAAATGATATTTACCAAAATATGTCAAGTTGTGGCTTCAACAAAACACTAAAACAGGGGAAAAAAAATCAAGAAATGATTAAAGACATTCCCACCTTGAATTATTGTTTTTGACGGTTTTTGCATTGCCAAAAGCTTCTAAAACTGGATTAGACTGCAGAATAGAAATATAAGTCGAGAAGAGTAAGAAGACATCTCGAGAGTCCATGTTTTAATAAGAATGTGGATGAGATAGTGTTGTCTTTGCTACCTCTAAAACTTGCTGTTCTACAGACCGTCCTTCATTTTGAGCTTTTCCACCCATGAATGCAAGATACTGCATGAGCATCTTTGTGCTCTCTGTCTTCCCAGCACCACTTTCTCCACTCACCAAGATCGCCTGGCTTACTCCCTCGTTGATCATTTTCCTAATATGTTAATGATTGTAAGTCCCAAACAATAACTGGCAATGGTAGTTAAAAATGGTTAATCTAACATACCTGTATGCAGAATCAGCAACTGCAAAAGGATGTGGGCTTAGCTCCCCAAAGTCGGAGCCTTTATATTGTTCCATGATCTCATTTCCGTATAGGTGGGGTAATCTTTTAAAGGGATTTACAGCTATCAGTATATTCCCTGTGTAAGTCTGTAAGAACAAAATAGCCTTAAATCTTTGCAATTTTGAATGAGAGTAAGCAAGCTACATGGCTAAAGCTTACATATATTTCATTAGCATTGTACCGGGCCTTTAGATTAAGAAGAACCCCTGGTTCATGCAAATACGCAAGCTTTGTCATGTCATCGACACCAAGTTCAGGAAACTCAGGATCCTTGGGGTACACAGCATTTGCCTTTGTCGCAACCTACATGAAAAATATGAGCACCTTATGTTATCACTATGTAGCTTAAGAGCCAAGCAAAGGGGATAATAAACTAACCATCTTGTTCTGGCAGTTAACTTTAACCTCCTCATCGTTAGCTTCGACTACTTCTCCTTCTATCCATGCATCGTCTGGGTCTTCTACCCAGACGAGCGACCCCAAAGCAGCCTGATCAAAAGGTGAAAACATGAGCAACACCAACAAATTGCAATGCGGATTAAAGATGAGAGGTCATCTCTTAATTATACCATTATTACGTCCAAATCTGGTTAGATTTTCCTAGAAATCAACCTTGAGAATCCAATCAGAAGGTGTTTCCCGGTAAATTTCTCCACCATGGATCCAAATGTTGAATCAGACAGCTATTACGAACGTTTCTCTTCCTCTCGAAGGTTCGGAATCTCGGGGCGACCTAAAATAAGCAAAAGATCAAGGATACATTCACGTTTGGGGGAACGAGATTTTCACCAACGGTGGAAGAGGACTTAAAACCCTTATAGCTTTTCCCTTTCGCACTACCCAGAGAAATTTAAAAAAAAAATGACCAGAAAATCTGCAGATTGTGGCAGAAACTAAGAAATTTTCTCGGATTTTCACTCTTCTTTTTTTTTCCGTTATTTGATGCCTTGTTTCGTCTCTCTCCCTGGTTGCGGGAAAGAGAGAGAGGGGAGAATCCACGTGGCGTGTCAGGTAAGTCATTTAACTTTTTGATTCCGAAATTACCCTTATAACCAAACAAGATTTCAATTTCGAACATTCTCCTCCTGGACTAATCCGGTTCGATTTCAAAAGAGGAGACGATCACAACGTAGCGCATGAATTTATTCATGATTTCAATTAAACCGAACTATCTCGTGATTTAAACCGAACTAACTCTTGATTTCGATTAACGCGAACCGGACTGGTTAAAAAATAGCTAAAAGAAAAATCCAAGAGATCAATTATAAACCGTTAAAAAAAAGAAAACGTATGTGCCTCGTTGCAGTTCAGTTAACCATCTCTTCCCTTTCAATGACTTTCCTCTTATCAAGAACACTGACGCTCCGACCTTCTTCTTCTTCTTTGATTTCCATGGCGAATCTAACCACGACCGCGAAATCTCGCCTTAGAGGCGTCGTATTCGATATGGACGGAACTCTAACGGTTCCGGTCATCGATTTCGCCGCAATGTACAGGTCCGTCCTCGGTGAAGACGAGTACAAGAGAATCAAGGCGGAGAGTTCTACCGGAATCGATATTCTTCACCATATCGAGTCGTGGAGCCAAGATAAACAGAAGAAGGCGTATGAAACCATCGCCGATTACGAGAAACAGGGAATCGATAAGCTCCAAATCATGCCCGGTACGGATTCATCCTCCCTTGGAATCTCGAGATTGGCCAATTTGGATCTTGATGTGTTAACAAGACTTTGTGGTCCATGATGGAGTATTGAACTTTCATCGTCTTACTAAAAATCATATGTTATGTCTTTTTTGAAAACTTTCATATGTAATTATGTTATGAAAGTAGGTTTCCTTTGGTTTGAGTACAACTGTGTTTCTTTGGTGGTTAGAGGTTTGATTCTCTACTAATATGCGTAACTATGTTCCAGGTGCTGCTGAACTATGTGCCTTTCTTGATTCCAAAAAGATAAAGTATGCTTTCACATTCTTCTCTCTCTATAACTTTGTGTTAATGTTAAATAATGCAATAAAAGAAAGATAAGCAATTCGTTGTTTCATTTTGTAGGAGGGGGCTGATTACACGCAATGTTAAGAAGGCGATTGACATCTTCCACCAACGTTTTGAGGTATTAGCAACATTTAATTTATAGTTCAGATATAAGAATTAAAGACATTTTGTCTAACAAGCTATCTGATTGGTTTTGCTGGGTCACTTTGTTTTATCGGAAAGAAAGAAATGTCTTTAACTATAACTTTCAATTGTATATTAGGTTATCTTTTCTCCGGCACTAGGCAGAGAGTTTCGTCCATATAAACCAAACCCAGATCCTCTGCTACATATATGTTCTACATGGGACATCCCACCAAACGAAGTCATGATGGTTGGTGACAGCTTAAAAGATGATGTGAGTGGCAGACATGATGATCAATCTTTCTTGCATATCAAACCTTTTAACCTTAAACACTGACAAATTGTTTGAAGACTTATTTCTTCCCCGCATTATAACTGATCTTTCTTCCCTTGATTCTGCAGATAGCATGTGGGAAAGGAGCTGGAGCCTTCACATGTTTGCTAGATGAAACCGGAAGTTATAGACCAGATGATTTCTCTCTCACCGGACTGCATCCTGATTTTAAGGTTGATTCCCTGTCCAAAATTCACAACATATTGGAGACAAACTTCGACCTCAGCCCATAGTTTCTTTTATTTTTTTTCCCCAGTCCCTCGTCTTGTACTAGTCTCAGTGACACAACATAGTCGTCTCCTACTCAATACAAAGGCTGTAGTTTGCAGCAGAATCACTATTGTAAGAGAGATAATGCCATTACAGAGTACTTGTTGTTCAGGGCTAGCCATAAATACAAAATGACGAGATAGTTGTTCTATTCACTAGCCATTGTCTGACTGTGGTTATGATCGTTACTTGTAAGCCAATTCCCATAAGGACACGGATTCACATCGTTCAATAATATGACATGGAAGTACTACGCAAACCTGCATGCGAGAATTCTCATGCAATCTTTAGCAGA
>JABAYD010003729.1:0-13874 GCA_014822095.1 Diplotaxis tenuifolia
GTCTCAGAAAGAAACACTAGTCCTGGGCGATGCTTCTGACACATCTCCGTAAGGCGTCGAACTGTAAGGTCGCTTCCAATCCCTCGACAGTTCCAACTGATTGTCCGCATTAATGATGCTTGGATGGGTTTTTGGAACCCATCAAACCATCATCCTTTTCCAAACTTGACTGCCTTGTCTTAGAATTCTGACTCGATCTACTAGAGTGTTTCTTCATACCATGGGATCGGGCAGCCAATAGACTAGATGCCCGAAGACTAGGGGATCCCCGTCGAAGTATACCCGGCCTGGCATTACGACCAGTGGGTTTTACGGCTGAAGGCCTGCTGTTGCGTGAGCGGTTGCGTGTGGCTCTCTCTTCCGTTTTGTTCTTTGCGCTTTCATTGAGCTCCAATAGCTCCTCACCCAGAAGATCATCTTCTGGATCCCCTTGATAGATGTCCATGTTAGCATCACTCCCTTCCTGAAGCTCTATACCAGAGAGAGCCTCGATCATTTGTTCGTTGCATTCCTTTCATCGCCGTCGTTTGGCGAGAAAGTGAGAGTCTTTGCCACACATATTTCTTTGTTACGTAGGGTAACATTCCTTTCTCTTTTTGCCGAGTACTCTGGTGAGATAATAATACTAGCCACTCGCTTTTGTGGGAGACCAAGACTCGTGGAGCTCTCCACTTTCTCTGTTTCGTATCTATCGGAGCTTCGTTCGGTAGTGTCCAGCTTCTGAGCATGAGTAATGACATCAACGATATGAGTTGATACCTGCTGCGATCTCTCATCTCTCACGTGGCCATCCGTCCTTGGGTACTTCTCTCGCCATGTTGGCTTTCCACTTCGGTAGTAAGGACCATCACGGCGTGTTCCATTGTTGAACATGCTCCTGTACCGGTGCTGATCTTGTCTTCGTATGAGACGATAATAATGGGTGGGCGGTGCTCTCTCCCAGCGAGGTGGAGGAAGAGAGTTCTTCCCATTGCCATCAGACGTGTCCTTATCTTGCCCTTCATAGGCCAACTCCCTCTCCTTGGAACGAGATATGGAGATATAGCTACCTGGTGGGTTCAGTCTAGAAGACTCAGCCATAGGAGCATGTCGTGCCCCAATAAGTGTTTGAGAGGGTTGGTCCTTAACCTGCAGGCGGTTTCAATCCCAAGTGCGAGATGGGAAAGAGTGTGAAGGCAATTCCCTGGAGTTTAGCACAGGGCCGTCAGCTTGATACGTAATCCTTGACAGTGCACTAGTGGAGGGGCAGTAAGCTTTCTCATGGGAGAGAAAGCCGTAGGTAGTGCAATGCTTAAAGAGGTGATCATATTTGATCTCAATCGTCACCGAATCACCTTTGTACTCCACAACTCGCTTGAACTTCAAAGGTTTCTGAGTATCAATGTCGATAAGCATCCGTCCTTCTGTTAACTCCATTGTGTCAACGTGACCAAGTCGACCTCCGATGTTCCTGAGGTTCTCTTTAGTCCACAGATGAATTGGGAAGCCAATGAGCTGAACCCAAAATGGGATTATCCATGGATAATCATCATGAACAATAGGTTCCCAACGAACCAAAACAAACATGCAAAAGTTGAAGTGGAACGGTCCTTGCCTCATCACATGAACCAGATCTTCCTCTAAGGAGAAGTTAATAAGAAACTTCCCATTCCCAAGATCATTAGCTGTTACACATTCAGCCACACCCCATTGGTTGGGCATCGTCTGGAGAAGCTTCTCCACGCTTTGTTTTTTCGGGTTTAGGATTTTCCCGATTAAAGTCTTACTATGATCCTTCTTCACGAAAGAAACATCATGATCCAACAACTGGATAGGCGCATCATCATCTTCGTCAAGCAGTATCCCCTTCTCCTTCACGTCGCGGTGGAAGGAGGGTCCGGCTCGTGACGATCCCATAGCAGAGGGTAAGAGCTTCGATGAATATACTGCACGACCTCGCAGCAATAAACCCACAGAGCTAAAGCGGTTGGAGACTGGTGATTATGCTGTCACGAACAGAGCACCGAGATTTCGAATCAATGAGAAACAAAAAACCAGAACCAGAATCTCCGTGAACAAAGATTCAGAGGGATACCGGTGAAGAGGAAAGTAGAGGCGTGTCAGACGTGAACAGGTGCAGTGACAGACTAGAACAGAGGTGAAAGAGATCCAATGATCGTGATTTCAGAAGAGAATCACCAACAGATCACCAAAGAGTGATCTATGAAACCGCTGGCATCTTTTCGTGGTTGGGAAGACAAGGTTGGAGCTTCGATTGTTCACCACGGGTACGACGTACACAAGGAGTGTTGGAGAGTCTCCCTTGTGGTGTAGAGGATGCAGTCGGAGTCAATCAGAGGCGAGCCCAGACGCAGGAGATCCAGAAGCCTGAAATCGCCTTCTTCATCACCATGGGGAGAGAGCGGCTAGGGTTCTCGTTGAAAACATCCGTCATTACGTGGTCTTTTGTTTTGTTAGTCAATAATGAAAAAGTTTATAGTATATCAGGTCAAGTAACAATTTAATGATCAATAGCAATTATTGTAATTAGTCTAATAAACAAAGGGCTTTTGAATATATAATGTGAGAGAGCTTGTGGTGCTGCCACGTAGGAAATGACAATTTCGATAATAACATGTTAGCTTAAGGTTAGTTCTCTATAACGCTCCTCAAATAATAATAAAGGGATATGCAAATAACCATCTGTTATTTTTATTTAATAAAACTACTTAGAATATTTGTATTTAGCAATATTATATATAATATAATTGTTTAAGTTTGGATTATTAATTTATATATATATATATATATATATATATATCAATTTTGTATAATTTTTTAAAAAATAATGTGAGATAATGCTGTATATTGAATAACTGAATAAAAATTTGAATTTATTTTCTTGAAATTCAAATATTTATATTTCATGTTTATATCACCAACTCTATCATTGATATTTATAACTCAATATGTTTTAAAAAACCTAAATTTTAGATAATAAATTCATTAAAACTAAATTCATCACCTATAATGGTTTTCAAACTATATTTGAAAGATTTCTAAAAATTATTTTTTAAGCGATTGCAAACGTACTTGTCTGAGGCGAGATCACCTTATCCCAATTGATTTCTGGCAAAAGGGTTAGTAAGTCTATGTATATCATTCATACAACAAACTTTGATGCAACAACAGCACTTACAGATCATTCGTATATGCCCTCATCACTTGCGAAAGTTAATGTGGACATGAAAGTATAGAGCTCGACTTGTTCTTCTAATTAGAAGGACGAAAAAGCCATCTTTCTGGTCATGTTAGTTAATAGAGTTTTGCATCCGGAATGATACCAAGTTTTGAGGTATATCTTCCCAAAAAAAAATCAAAGATTACACATAGACGACCAGTTATGGTTGGAAATGTCCTAATATCATTTGTACTTACTCTTGTTAAAGTCGTAACATCGAAGTTTGACAATCATATAAAATTAGGTGGTTATAATGTTTTGCTAGAAACCGCTTATAATCTATAGATTAAAAATCCATTGCTAATATTATATGGTCCTACATGGTCACACACCTAAACAAATTAGATCAATGATAATTGAGGTCACAAAATATGTGTTATATGTATTTGTTATATAAGATATATCAGATTTCGTAAACTTGCAATATCAAGGAATAATATTATTTACTAGGGTTATCCCGCCCTACGGGCGGATTAGCATCTGAAAATTACATAAATCTATACTATTATTTGCGAAATGATTCTTCGCAACGGAGCTCTCACATTAAAAGTTAGAGTGATTAATATCGTGTATATCCTTAATGAATAAATTTATAAATTACCCCCAAAACAAAAACAGATTTTAATTATTTAATCACATAATTGATTAAAATTAACAATAATAAGAATTATGCAGCATATAAAAATATATTTTAAAATAAAAAGTTAGAATGGTTAATATCATTTGTACTCTTCATGATTAAAACATATAAATTACCCCCACAATAAAAAACGAATTTAAATTTTTGATTAGATAAATTATTAAAACTAATAATAATAAGAATTATCAAAATCTATATATATATATATATATATATATATATATATGTATATATATATTAAATATTGTGTTGTTATTTGTATATTAGTCAAGTAATTTTTTAAATTTTTATATAATTAAAAAGAGAATAAATTTTAAAACAAAAAATAATTTTAAATATATTTTTACTGTACCAATAAATTTAGAAGGCATAAAAGATTTTAGATGAAAATATTAATTTACCATTATAAACTTTATTTAGTAATGAATATATTAATAAATAATTATAAATTATTTAGAGTGGTTAATATCGTTTATACGCTTAATGAATCAATTTATAAAGTACACAAAACAAAAATGAATTTTAATATTTAATTACATAATTGATTAAAATTAAAAATAATAAGAATTATGCAACATCTAAAAATATATTTTAAAAATAAAAGTTAGAATGGTTAATATCATTTATACTCTTAATGAATAAAACATATAAATTAACCCAAAATAAAAAACGAATTTAAAATTTTTGATTAGATAAGTTGTTATAATTAATAATAATAAGAATTATCAAAAAACTAAATATATATATATATATATATAAATTAAAATAAAAATATCTATTATTTATATATTGTGTTGTTATTTGTATATTAGTCATTTTTTAGTTTTTGTATACTATTAGTTCTAGTAAATATTTTAAACTGGTTAGTTTTGACTATGTATATTTTATTATTTTTTATCATAGTATGTTTATCTTATTATTAAAAGGGATGGATTACAATTTTATTGTTATATGTTTTTTCTTTATTTTCAATGAAATCATTTTCCAATAAACGAATAGTATACATAGAACTACTACAGTTAAAATACTTCAAGTTACAATCATATATGTTGCTAATATTTATTTTTCTTATAGTATATTTTTAGCTGTAAATATACGACCACTCCAGCTTCTACTTTTTGGTTTTGGAAATTACTTCGTGTATGATGTGTATTTCGCCTATAACGGCTTTTTATCTTTTCAATATATATTTTAATAAATATTTGATATATTTTTATTTAAAAATATAAGAGATTTGTGTGGTAAACATGTGTTGATGTTGCATAAATTTAGTAAAGCATAGTAATTTTATCTACAATTTGTGTGTTCATATTTGAGATTTTTTTTAAAAGTAAGTATTTTACAAATTATAAAAATTCGATAAGATAGTATTTTATTCTTAAACCTGAGTGGTCGAGTGTTGGTCGACTTGTAGCATTCAGAAAGAAGAAAGTCCTTCAACACTTTCTTGCTTATGAGCTTGAGACGGACCGAAAAAGAATACAAAATTGGGACCTATATTATTTTTTCCACCTTAGACCTAACCTCCTATTTTTCTTATCTTCAAAGATTAACGACCACTGCTTCTTCTCCACTATCAATAGCAATTTTTAAATCAACGATGATGGAGTGGGATGGTGACCTTTTCCACTGGTTATGAAGACTTCGATAGATCGTAGAGTATTGATTTCTTCTTCTCAAAGCTTCTTTAATTCTCAATGAAATCCGACTAACGACCAGCTTACTCTGATGATTTCTTTACGAACAAATCATGTTCGTGTCACCGAAAGACTGTAATGAAAAGTATTCCTGCATTGAATGGACTCGACACCATGGTTAGATCTTCACTGGAGTTCTGCAGTTTCTGGTAAGACCACTCTCAAACCTTCTAAAGCTTATAGCTTTGTAAATTCTCTATTGCCAGAGGATCTTATTTGAGATAACACATCCAGGCTCTTGAGCTTAGGGAGGACAATGTGATGTCCTTAAAAACCTTGAGCCTCTTCTTATCCAACACTTTCGTCTCTGTCCCCAACACAACCATAATCATCGCTTCTTTGAAATCCTTGTCCTCTGCAGTAGCCGAGTCGCTTCTTGCCCAACAGAGACTTGAAACTTCTTCCCTTGAAATCCAGCGGTTTTGGTTTGCTTACTGTTAAAGGCGAGTCCTTTATGTATCAAGAAGAGCTTGCATTTCAACAGTGCAATCTGGTCTTCTTTCTCCAACATTTCTGTAAACAACAACAACGCGCAATGGTTCGGTAAAAACTCAAGAATTGCAAAAGGAAACAAAGAAAAAACTGAGAATGTTTTTGTAAAGTGAGTACCTTGTAGAGATCTAGGATAATGTTGTCAAGCCATTCATGTGCTTGATCTGAACACCCGACTCCAAGAGACCCATAGCTTCGATAGCTTCTTCTGCCTGATCTTGCTGCTTCATCACGATAGCCATATCTTTCAGAGCTCTGTCAACTCTGTCTCCAGCGATAATGGCAGACCAGGAGAGCGGAATTGCTCTCTCGGGATCCTTCTCTACCAACTGAATCCAATAATCAATCGCAAAAACAACCAATCAGATGAAAAGTTCTGATTCTAAGATCTGAAAGAAAGGATGAGACTTTTAATCACCTAGACGTTTTTGGCTCTGATGTAAGGGCTGTCTCCGATGGGAACCTTGTGGATGACATGGAATTATAAGCGTAAACATGTGTACTGTCCATATCAGTCTGCAAAAAAAAACGCAATCATAATCTCAACATGAAAACTTGAGAGACTTATAATAAGGAGTGTGAAGAAGAGAATCAAGAACCATGGCTTTCTTGGAGAAGATGCTACGGTAAGTGAAAGAGATGTTTGATATCATCATCACACTGATGAATCCAAGCCAGTTTAATGTAACTCAGATAGCGAAGCCATTGAAACTCCTGCGATTTTCTTTTAGGTTTAATGCAACAAACTTTGGACATAAGAAAATGAGTTAAGTCAGAGTGGTCACCGAGTACAACAGGAGCTAAATACAACCATAGTGGTATAGGAGTTGATTGTCCAAGAAGTAACAGATAAGCATATGCATTGAAGAATGGCTCCAGCTCTGTGTTACGGACGTGATAAATATTAGGTTTTTTTTTAATATGTTTATACTATAAAATAAAAGGCAATTCTCTTATAACAAAATAAGATGCTTGTCGTAATACTTCATCTGCAAAAAAGAGATGATGAATTAACAAACTTGTCAACATCGAAATCACCCAAAAAATCAATCATCATCGAAAATCAATTGACTTTCAAACATCATTCAGAAATATAAACTCCAATTTGACAGATCTAGAGTGACTCTATCGCAATCCAAAGATCATGTAACTAAATTCAAGCACTCATGCGTATACCAGAGTGAAGATTTCAGGTAACAGAAGCACATACTGATTAATTTGACGAAGAGGAAACATATCTCATGATTATCTCCTGAAGAACCTTGCTCATCGATCTCTTGTTGACACTCTTTTGCAGGGGAGATACTCGATCGACTTCTGCCACATACGTTGAAGCTGATGTGTTGGACTGAATTTTTTATTATGTAAAACGATATAGAGATTTGGATCGTTGTCCTGTAGTACGGCGATGAGATTGAGAATGAAGGAAACAGGAAGGTGAAAGGTGAAAGAAAATATTATTTAATTTTTTTCCAAATATTTAGATATGCGTTTCTCTTTCTGGACAGGTGTCGAAGCCTCATAATTCTATTTAGTGATGTCATTTTCTTACGTGGGTGGAGGAAAAGAGAATTGCCTTTTACTTTATAGTATAAGATACTAATGAGTGTTATATATGATGGCACACACATACACGAAGTGGAAGAATAATGGTTATTACTTTTGATAATTGGAAGAATAATTGGAAGAATAATGGTTATTTATACTTGCATCATTAAGTATAAATAATGATTATGGTGAAACTAATTGTTTACGCCGAACCTTAAATATAAGGTAAGACAAAACAGTTTGAATTTACTTGTGAGATTTGATATTGATGGCACTAACATTCCGTTTCGATCTAGTTTGTGTGTGTGTGAATACCGGTAGAGACACGACGTTTGGGGTGCTTGAAATCTCGATTCGGTTTATTCATCTTTCCGCTGTGAATACCAAGATATATTCAAAAACCCTATAGATTTATATTTATTTCTGAATTGGTAGGACCGGTTTCTTAGTTCACATTGTTGTCAAAAAAATATTATTTTATTTTATTTCTTGAATTCAGAGATATTTTATTTATACTTTATATATATATAAAATAATAATAAAATAGTAGCTAATTCATTACAACAACAAAAAAACTATTTTAAGTTAGGTATACAACTTGAGAATCTAACACTAATTGATTTTTTTTTGACATCAAACAAACAGAATCATATTGACTCTGCGAACCAATCTGGTAGCTCTGTATCCATGTGAACGACGAAAGATGGTTGTTGTCTGGCCTTACGCGCTAGACTGTCCTCCCTTGAATTCAACGTTCTTGGTACATAGTTTAGTGTTGAGCTATTAAAGCTTTCTCTCAGCGTCTTGATATCCTACATATAACTTGCAAATGCTGGTCATTCTTCTGGTTCCGAAACCATCTTCACCAATTGAGAACAATCAGTTGCAAAAGTGACGTGATGTTGACGTAAATTCCTCATACTTTCCATCGCCCATATAAGTGCTTCCACTTCTGAATGGAGAGGTGATAGACTGGCTCTAACATTCCTTGCTCCCATCAAACCCACAAAACCCTCGAGTGTGCTATATCAGCCTTGACCTGCGAAAAATTCATTATTTTTCCAGTAACCATCTATATAACACCAACGCCCTGGTATTACCGGTAAGGCCACATTATCACTCTGTTGACCTGGTACTAGAAGCTTTGCCGTTTGGGCCTCCCTCCAAAGAATTGACTCTGTCTCTGCCAATTTAAGAGTGTCTCGTGGATCAACATCCAAATTGCTAAAAGTCTTACTATTTCGCCCTTTCCAAATATACCACAAAATCCATGCAAATTGGTGGTCCTCCATTTTAGGTAAGATCCGCCAAAACAAATGATCCATGTTCGTAAAAAGAGCTCCCGTTGGAAAGCCATTTGGGCTGGTTGGGATCTTTGACAATGCCCAGACCTGACGTGCTGGTGGGCATTCAAAAAATACATGGTTAACCGATTCCTCTGAAGCGCCACACCTATCACAGCCTATATCCCCATGAATTCCTCTTGAATGTAGATTTTTCTTTACAGAGAAGGTTAACGGGGATGAAGGTTGCCATAGCATGTCCAACGATTTCTCATCTTCTTTTTGCAGATGATAGTCTTTTTTTCTGCAAGGCGCAACCGGAGGAGTGTCAACTATTCTAACTATCCTCAAGGAATATGAAGTTGTATCAGGTCAACTCAATTTGGACACGATTTGGACACGAGATTGGGGAGAAATATATACAAACCTTAAGGGACATTTTAGGTATTCATAATATAGGAGGGATGGGATCCTATTTGGGTCTCCCAGAGAATCTCAATGGATCAAAGGTGCAAGTTTTTGGATTCGTTAAGGAAAGACTGAACAAAAGGGTTAATGGGTGGACTTTCCGCTTCTTTACGAAAGGGGGGGAAAGAAGTAATCATTAAATTTGTGGTAACAGCTTTACCTAACCATGTGATGCCTTGTTACCGGTTACCTAAGCCAACTATTAAGAAATTGATGAGTGCAGTGGCACAATTTTGGTGGAGCCGGGAGGTAGTACAAAAGGGATGCATGGAAGTCATGGGATAAACTGTGTCTTAGTACATATGAAGGAGGTTTGGGTTTCAAGGATCTGGAGGATTTTAACACGGCAATGCTTGGAAAGAAATTGTGGCGCCTAATTGAGAAACCAAATATTTTGTTTTCTCGTGTCTTTAAGGGTCGGTACTATTGGAATGCCTCACCTTTAGAACCGATTCGATCATATTCTCCGTCGTATGGCTGGAGAAGTATAACATCTGCTAGATCTCTGGTTAGCAAAGGACTAATTAAACGGGTGGGATCAGGATCATCCATATATGTATGGAATGATCCATGGCTCCCATCCACTCGTCCGAGACCAGCAAATAAAAACCAACATGAATTATATTCGGATCTCATAGTGGCTTCCCTTATCAATACTGATAGGCGAAGTTGGAATATGTAGGTTATTAGGGAGTTGGTGGACCCTCAGGATGTGAAAATAATTGAGAGTATACCTCTTAGTAGGTTTCATATTGAGGATAGGGATGGATGGCACTTCACTCAAAATGGAAGGTATACTGTGAGGTCAGGGTATCAGGTGGAACGAGTGTATCTGGACAAAGCAAAACCTCTGGAAATGCAGGGGCCCTCGGTGGATTTATTGAAAAGTTTTTGCTGGAAATTACGATGTCCTCCTAAGATGAAACATATGACAATTATTATCTAATACTAATTGATACTATTTATAAAAGGAAAAAATCCATAAAAATACTCCAACTTAATTTCATTAAGCGTTTTAATACCCAAACTTTTCTGCTGCCAGTTTAATACCCCATCTAATTTTTTTTGTCAATTTTAATACACAAACTTTTCAAATCTTACTCATTTTAATTCCCCAACTTTATTTATTTTAATAAAAATATTAATAATTTTCATACAAAATTTGAAAAATATCTAACAGCTAAGAAAAAATATGAAAATTTCACATTTTATTTTTATATCTAGGAAAAAGATAAATCAATTAGGGAGAAAAAATTAATTTTAAAATTTTAATATTTGAAGAAAAAATAATAATTTATTTTTTATTTCAGAAAATAAACTAAATTCAATATTTGACACTTATAAATTTTATTCCAAAATTTTAGATTATATACAGATAATATACTTCTATTTCCCAAACATAAAATAAAATGAGAATTTTCTGAGATTGTTTTGTAAATTTTAAAGATTTTTTAAAATTTCGTTTGAATCATATTAGCATATTTTATTCAAATAAATAAATTTTATGTATTAAATGAGCATATTTTTAAAAGTCTATATATTAAACTGAGAAAAAATAATTAGTTGGGTATTAAATTGAGTAACGAAAAAGTTTGTGTATAAAAAAGCTTAACAAAATTAAGTTGGGATATTTTTATGGAATTTTTCCTTTATAAAAATACATGTTTTTTATTTTGCATCCCATATATATTAAAAGAGAAACATTTCAATTTTTTTTGTAGCCACGTGTCATCACCACAATCATTTTTAGAATCTATATAAAAATATGTTGGTCCATCTAAACATATAATAAGTTTTTTCTTAAACTAATCATAAATTAATTATTAATGCTCTTCACTGTTTACTTAAATAATAATAACGGAATTTCCTAACGTGGCTGAAGAATATATGACAATTAATGATTTTAAATAATAAAGATTTCATAGAAAATAGTTTATTCTCTATCATTTAAAAATATCTTATTTAGAATAAATTAAACAACCACATTAAATATATAATAAAATTTTATATTTTTTCGTATATGTTATATTTTGAATTTTTAAAAACGAATATAAATTACTAATATCGTAAAAAATCTCACATTGAAATTTTTGTGATCCACACTTTAAAGTTTTTGTTATAGCAAAATACAAATGACTAAAAATTATATAAGTAGAAAATCTCATTTAATAAATAAATAAATATATATATATATATATATATATTTTTTTTCTTTAAAAATAAATTATATATCATATAAAAATACATAAGTATCTTACTTTCTAATTTTTCTTTGCTTTTCTAAAAAACAGTTTGAACCAATATTGAAAACTTAATATTTATTTTTAACTGCATTGAATTTTTTTTAAATTATAAAATACTAAAACTATTAAAAATTCCACAAAAAAGAAATTCATTATCAGTGATTCAAATTTTTTGTTATAAGGATATTTATTTTTTAACTGCATTGAATGTTTTTAAAATTATAAAATGCTAAAACTATTAAAAATTCCACAAAAAACGAAATTCATTATCAGTGATTCAATTTTTTTGTTATAAGGAGTACAAAGGATCAAAAACCAATATGATTATAAAATATTCTTTAATAAATAGAAATATTAAAATGAACTGTATATATATATTTATACTATTTAAACTTAACTTTACACCATATAATATAGAAACTGTGATTGTTTGAATTAAGAAAATGTGTTTAAGTGTTTTCACAAATTTAATAGTTAGCGAAGTTTTAATTATTTAATATATATTATTATTTATAAAAAAATAAAAAATATATAATATGTAAAGTAATTTATATATAATATTCATCTCGCACCAGGTACATGTCTTAACCTAGTATGTTATTATAATTAATGTGCAAGTAACACTGCCGGAGACTACGCCTAAACTCATCATCGAGCTTTATCTAATTTATGGCAATTATATAACTTTGGCAACAAGTTATATAAGTTTGGAAATGTTTAAATAAAGAAGAAAGACATAGAGAAATTCTTTTGGATAGTCCTTTTTAGTTTACTAGGGATTAATACGCGCTACACGCCGAAATACTTTGATTTCACATGTTAAGTATCTAACTATTCTTTTGAACATTGTATTTTTTATTATATGTTTTTGAGATTAAAATTATTGTATCATAATGTTTATTTGAATATTTTTGTGATGTTTGAATTTGTGTGTTCATATGCTTAAATTAAATGATATTGATGATTAACCATTTTTTGTTTTCTGGAAATAAAAAATAATGATATATCAAAATGTATCTAATAATCATTATATGTCAATGATAGTATTATGTATATTATAATCATTACTAGGGGATAACCCGCGCTCTGCGTGGAGTGAATGACTAAAAGAGATTATTAATTTTAATCTATAGATATTATGGATTTTAAATTTATTAGCACAATATTAGATTTAATGACATATATTGTATTTTGAAAGATTTCAAATCGAAAACGGAGTGAATGTCAGTCGTGAGTTTGCTCTGAAGAATGTTTTGGTATATAAGTTCGAAAAGAAGAGCCTGATGTTTCGATGCATTGTAGACAACATATTTATATTAAAAACCAAACTGCATGGCGCAGATTAACGACAAAGATAATATTACTTATTTTATTTCACATAACTTGCGCTCAAAACATTATTAAAACTTATCTAAATTTGAAGATATAATCAAGCTTTCCTTTTATATGAAAAATTGGATAAAATTAATAATAGTGAAATTATTATTTTATTCCTATAAATTAAATTCATAATCTAACTTCCTTATATAGGGGTGAAATGATTACTTAGAAAGCCAATCAGCTTGTTAAAGACCAATTCATTTAAAATATATATAATATAATATAATAGACCAATTTGTTTAACAAACACGTTTTATAGGCAAATTCGTTTAAAAGATATAATATGAATTTGATAGATTTTTGAGTAATATCAACTTTCTATACATAAACATAAATGATTAGTTTGCTCCTCGTTCAAAAGTTAAACGAATGTTACCTTGAAAATAGATGTATTAATATACATATACATATAAGGAAAGCTTTTGATTTACCTCTTGGCCAAGTTAGATCCCCTCATCAAGTTTCGAAATAACATAAACTAGATTAAGACCCGCGCCTTGCGCGGAATGAACACTATATATAATTATTTTAGTATTATATATTTTTTACAGTTATCAAATAATAAATATATATTAAATAATTAAACTTTCTGTAATTATTATATTTATAATTAAATTGGTGCAAACTCATAAACAAATTTTATTAATCCAAAAAATTATTTTTCTATTTTTATGGTATATAATTAAATTTAGATGATATTAACATATATATTATATTTTTAATATCAATATCTATTAAATAATTTTTTATGTTCATATTGCTTTTTTGATCATTTGTAGCCTTTTTATAATAAAAAATTTAAATCATTGATAAGAAAACTTTTATAATGGAATATTTAATAGTTTTAATAATTTATATATATACATATATATATATATATATATATATATATATATATAATAT
>JABAYD010003760.1:0-12026 GCA_014822095.1 Diplotaxis tenuifolia
ATAATCGCCACGTGTCGCAATCGTATTAATTAGTAATTTTGAAGAACCAAGCTTTATATAATAAGATATTGCTGGTTTCATATTTTAAAAATCTATAGAGAAGTGGATCAACCTGTTGTGAATAACTAGGGGCATAGCCCCGGTGTAAGCGCGGGGTCGTTGACACTATTTTGATTCAGAACATAATCAACCCTCAAATCTTTCTCGGTGTCTTCTCATTACTTGATAATCTTACTTTAATCTTAAGAAAAGAAAGATTTCATTCTTGTAGAATATGTTGTCCCAAGTTGTTACTAAATTAGCTGGTGTGGACTATTTGGGCCTATCACCTTGTCCTTGTTGATCCATTAGAGCTGTACAAACAAACTAAACTTGAGTGGATGTTGGATGTTCGATAAAGTGACATTCTTGCTTTTCATTGCACAATTCCATAATACAGCTCATGTACATGAAAGATGACCCTTTCGGTGTCTTTGGTATCAATGAGAACACACCTTTGAAGCAAAATCTATTTTGAAAGATGTCCAACTTATGTTTTTGCCCAATAAAATTATAATTAACTTAAACACATTCACAATGATATGCATATGCTAAAAAGATAAAGTATATATGGGTATGGATATGATAGTTAAAGTAAATCTCTTCGATTTTTGTTAGAAAAATAGGTAATCTTTTCAATGCATATATAACCCATCCCCATAACACATCACAAATCCAAAGGGTAGAAAGTTAACCTTGGTTTAAAAAACAGATTGAGAATCAAAAGTCTAGCTGGATGATATGCTTCCTCCCTGAGATGTAATGGTGACCTTATCCATATAAACTGTACTCGTTGATCAGAAATATTCAGAGACGCTCGGTTTGATAACTGTCTGAGCAAGCCACGCAACCACTGCTCTGTTACAAAACCCCACACAAACTTCTTTAGTTTTTCCTACCAACCAGCTATTGATTTTTTTCTCATTTCAAAACTTCTTGTCTAAATAAAGCCAAAAAATCTATATAAGGCTTATCTATCCTGTAAAGAATCTCAAAATCAAAATCAATCAAATAC
The DNA here is from genome assembly GCA_014822095.1 of Diplotaxis tenuifolia. Lineage (NCBI taxonomy): Eukaryota > Viridiplantae > Streptophyta > Magnoliopsida > Brassicales > Brassicaceae > Diplotaxis > Diplotaxis tenuifolia. The sequence goes on from JABAYD010003760.1 coordinate 1,055, forward strand.
CAGCAATAGAATATGCATAAGGCCAGACACAGAGATTGGAAGAAGAATCTCACCCCATCGATCGAAGTATAACGATGAATATGACAATAATCAATAACCCTTCTCAAATAACACCAATCAACAAATATGTCTAGAATGATTAACAAAAAAAAACAGAATAGACGAATCATTAAATAAATTTACCTAATGAAATTTTTTGTAGATTTAATATGAATCGGCTTCCCTTTTCTGAGGCTTCAAAAGCTTCTTCACGAAGAAGAAGGGGTTAAGCTCTGCCTTTAACGTTTTCTCTTTTCCTTTTGTTTTGAAATAATTCATTTTGCAAAATTATGCAGAGAAAAAAAGTTTTCAGATTTGGGTAGAAGAGTTTAAATGGAGGAAAGCTCACCACTGACGACGTGTATATATAGGATGATGGAGTATGCGTTAAGGGAATGGAGACGTCCTCTCTGAGTTCAATGAATGGAGTCTTCAAGCTGGAGTTACAGAATCATTCACCGGAATCTGAAGAGTCTCCGGCAGAAGATTCACGAATGGGGAGAAGTAGAAGTTTTAGACTTTTAGGGTTTTCGACCCACTTTAATTGGGCCACAAACATTTATTTTAGCCGGGTTGGACCACTATGAGTCACCGTTACAAATATCTATACAACTATTTGTTTTGGTTTTGAAAAAAATGGAAACTATGAGATTCGAACCCATACACTCGCAATACAAAGCTTTAATGTCGCGTCTTAGACCACTCGACCAAGTAGACAAGCGTTGCCAATAATCAGTATCGAAAGTTTTTATAGAATAAAAAAAAGTATGCTGACGTGGCGCGCTGTAGAGCCTAGAAACTGTACTATTATAATATAGATTAGAGAGAAGGGAGAATTGGTGTGTCTTTACTCGTAAGGTTCCATTATACAGAGATTACAAGATATAGTAAAAGGAAAGTATCTAAAACTTAAACCAACAAGGAATCGGAAATCTACTAAAACATGGAAAATGAATAAAGACTCTTGGCCGCCTAAGACTAATGTTTCTAGGTCGGATGGGTCTTGATCTTGTCTTGTCTTAGTTTTGGTTATGGGCCATCCACTTAATGGTTTATAACACTCCCCATTGGATGCCATAACCATACCGGACTTGTACCATGCTTAATGTTGCCTCATTAAAATATTTCCAGGAAAACCCAAAACCTAATAAGGTAAAAAGAGAAACCAAAGACAGGAAAAAGATACTCTCCCTGATAAATGCATCACTGAAAGTCTTTCAGTCGATGCATCCCAATCTTGTGAACGAGCTTCTTAAACGTCGAGGTCGGTAAAGATTTGGTGAACATGTCGGCTGAGTTGTCGCATGAATCAACTTGAATCACTTGAACTTCCTTGTCCTTCTGTAGATCGTGTGAAAAAGAACTTTTGCAATATGTGCTTCGTCCTATCACCCTTGATGTATCCATCTTTGAGCTAAGCTATACAAGCTGAGTTATCCTCATATATGGTCGTTGGTTCTTCTTTCTTCACGGCCAAACCACTATCCATGCAGATATGGTTCGTCACTGACCTCAACCATACGAGCTCTCGGCTTGCCTCGTACATGGAAATGATCTCGGCACGATTGGACGATGTGGCCACTAAGGACCGCTTCATGGATCGCCAACAGATTGCCCCTCCACCATACATAAAAACATATCCTCTCGGCATGATTGGACAATGTGGCCACTAAAGCCCGCTTCATGGACCGCCAACAGATTGCAGCTCCACCATACATAAAAACATATCCGGTCTGAGATCTAGCATTATGTGGATTGGATAAGTGGCCAACATCCGTGTATCCAACCATACTATCTTTGGACTGGTTGGTATAGAACAATCCGAGATCTTTAGTTCCTTGCAAGTATCGTAGTACATGTTTGATCCCATTCCAATGCCTTTGAGTTGGACAAGAGCTATATCTACTAAGTAGACTCACAGCAAAAGATATATCTGGTCTAGTGTGGCTAGCCAAATACATCAAAGCTCCGATGGCACTGAGGTTAGGCACTTCCGGTCTGAGTACTTCCTCGTCCTTTTGTTTCGGTCGGAACTAGTCCGTCTCGGGTATTCGGGACCGTACGACCATGGGACTCGACAATGAGTGTGCCTGGTCCATATTAAACTTCTTGAGTACCTTGTCTGTATATGCCTCTTGGTGCACAAGGATTCTATTGTTTATGTACTCAAGCTGTATTCCCAAACAAAACTTGGTTTTACCTAAGTCTTCCATCTCGAATTCTTTCTTGAGACATTCAACTGTTTTGGTAATATCTCCAAAGGTTCCTATAATGTTCAGGGCGTCCACATATACTGCTATAATTACAAAACCCTTGTTTTCGAATTACATGATGAAAATACATGGACTGATCGGATCGTTCTTATAACCCTCTTTCACTAGGTACTCACTTAGTCTGTTGTACCACATTCGACCTGATTGCTTCAATCCCTCCAAGGATTTGTTTAGCTTAATACGATGCTGTTCTCAAGAACCTTTCTTATCTTTGAGCTCAATACCTTCTGGAACTTTCATATGAATTTCATTTTCCAGTGGTCCGTATAAATACGCAGTTACTACATCCATTAGGCGTAAATCAAAATTCTCTCATATGGACAGACTGATTAAGAATCCGAATGTAGTTATATCCACCACAGGAGAGTAAGTCTCTTCATAGTCCTTTCCTGGTCTCTGTGAGAATCTTGTGTAGCTAGCCGTGCTTTATATCTCACAACTTCACCTTTCTCCTTTCTTTTTCTCACAAAGAACCATTTGTATCCCACTGGTTTGACATCACTTGGTGTCAAGATTATAGGGCCAAAAACGCCTATCTTTCTTAATGATTCTAACTCCACGTTTATAACTTCTTTCCATTTGATCCAATCTGATCGTTGAGTGCAATCATATATGGATGTGGGTTCTTGATCCTCATCTAAATCCATTAGTTCAAGTGCTACCGTGTATGCAAATATATCACTGATGTTGACATCCTTTCGGTTCCATTGTGTTCAAAACATGGCATAATTTATAGAGATCTAATTTTTGTCCTAACCGTGTGTACCATTAATCTCAGCGTCCCGAGGTCCATTGTTTAGTACATCCGGCCTGGATGGCCTATGAGGCATGACCGGTTCGGTCGGCACGGTCGGCTTGCTCTCGGCCGGCTCGTCCATGTCCCGGGTTCCTGCGACCACCAACTCGGTTTCTGCACCTTTCTTGGACTTCTGAGGGGTCTTATCCTTTGAACCAGCTGGTCTACCACATTTTAAATGTTGTCTACACTCTGTAGCAACTTGACATTGTCCCTCTTGGACACATCTAATCTTATTGGTGCATTACAAGCCGGTATGTATGACTTAGTCACTCTGTTTGGGTCAGCAAATGAATCTGGCAACTAATTATCTAGCTTTTGTAAATGTATAATCTTTTGGACTTCTAAATCACATTCTTTAGTCCAAGGATCATGCTAATTCACTGATGGTTGAGACCATTCTATTTCTTTTACCAACCGACTATTATCTCCCCCCCCTAAGGTCGGATATGTGGACTCATCAAAGTGTCAGTCTGCGTATCTGGCCTTAAATAGATCACCCGTTGGGGAGTCATATCCAACATATATTCTCGTTCTTTTCCGTGGTCTCATTTTAGTTCCCTGTGGTGGAGCAATTGGAACATAAACGGCATATCCAAAAGTCTTAATATGGGACATGTCTGGCTCATGACCTGTAAGCAATTGGGATGGTGAATATCTATGCTCACTAGATGGTCTGATACGAATTAACTCTGCTGCATGTAATATTGCATGTCCCCACGTTGATACATGGAGTTCTGACCTCATGAGTAATAGTCTAGCAATCAGCTGTATGCGTTTAATAAAAAATTCGACCAGCTGTTCTGTGTATGTACATGTGCCACGGAGTGTTCCACACTTACCCCCAAGGACATACATTAATTATTAAATGCTTGGGACGTGAATTCACCAGCATTTTCTATACGTATAGTCTTTAAAGAAAAATCCGAAAAGTGTGCTATCAGTCATATAATCTGAGCAAGCAATCGTGCAAATGCCGAATTTCGTGTGGATAGTAGGCAAACATGCGACCATCTGGTCGATGCATCAATCAGGACCATGAAATATCGAAATGTCCCACAAGGTGGGTGTATTGGTCCATATATATCTCGCTGAATCCTTTCTAGAAAATTTATTATTTCCTTAGTCACTTTGACTGGTGATGGCCGAGTATTGTGTACATGCTACACATGTGAGATTATTTGGGACAACTCCTTTGAATGTGTGCCATTGAGAATTCATTATCAGTTTACGCATCATACTAGAACCGAGATGTCCAAGCCGGTTATGCCATAGAGTGAAATTTTCGCAGGCATTAGCCTCGATCATACTGATCTTTGCATAGTATAGACCAGTAGATATTGCATGTATGGTCTCTAGGATACTCTTATTGCCTTTGGTCATTTTATAAATATTTAGGAACTCATTGTTTCCTATTTCACTTGTCTCAAGGTGGAACCCGTTCAATCTTATATCCTTGAAAGTAAGTAAGTTCTTTTTAAAACTGGGTGAGTACAAGGCGTGGGACATCTCTAGAGAAGTGCCCTTAGGCATCTGAATGCATGCCTGGCCGTGGCCTTCAATGAGGCTAGCAATACCCGCAATAGTATGTATATCTGCACTTTGCGTTGTGAGATTTACGAAGTATCTCTTGTCTCTAAGAATCGATTGGCTTGACCCACTATCCACCACAATTCCCATATCATCTTTCATACTGTATAGTAAGAATTGTAATCTCAGAGACTTATAAATAAAACTTGCATATCATTAAGTTCAAATCAAAACATAACAAATAGTTATGAAAAACACAAAGTTCAAAAAAAAACAAGATGTCTAATTTCGAATTAGTCATTTAGCAAATCTGACATTTCATAATCCATAGGATCCTTTGTGTCCTGGTCAAAATCCTCATCATGTCCATCATATACGGAATCCTGAACCAAGTGGGCTTCGAGTTTCTTGCCCTTTAGACTCTCTTGGTAGAGGTCAATGAGATGTCATGATGTTCTACAGTTTTGGCCCAGTGATTGGTCATACCACATCTATGACAAATGGATTTGGTCGAGTGGTTTGGTTTGGATATATCACCTCGGCCCTTGCCTCGTCCGCGACCAAAAATGAAACCACTACCACAGTTATTGTGGTTTCCTTGGCCACGGCCGGACGAGCCGTAATTACTTCGACCATTACGTCCCTTGTATCCTCCACGACCCTTGCTGTGTGATCTATCACTATGGACGTAATTGATTTCTTTGGAATTCTTCTTTTCCTCTACAGCCTTATTGGCTTCTGGTAATGGAGCTGATCCGGGCGGCCTCATCTCACTGTTCTTCATAAGGAGCTCATTATTTGCCTCGGCCAAGAGTAGGCACGAGATCAGATCAGTGTATGTGGTGAAACCTCTCTCTCAGTATTGTTGTTGCAACACCATATTGCTTGTATTAGACGTAGAGAAGGTCTTTTCTAGTAGCATCTTTTCGGATACCACTTCACCACATAGTCTCAGTATTGAGACAATTTTAAATAACGCAAAGTTGTATTCATCCACGGATTTATAATCCTGGAACCTGAGGTTCTTCCACTCAAACTCGGCCTTCACCATTTTCTGGTGGTCATATTTCCGTTGTTAAGCGGTCAAAGGTCCAGTGGATCCTCCATGGTAAAAGGTACTGATCTTTTAGCACTTCAGCAAGATGATGACGAATGATACATATTGCCCGATATCTATTCTTGTCAATCTCTTTGTTACCCTCTAGGATAGTATCACCAAGTCCTTTCGATTAGTTATCTCCGGGGAGATTAAGGGCTTCATAGTCTAGATTGCATATTTTCGATAGTATCACCAAGTCCTTTCGATTAGTTATCTCCGTGGAGATTAAGGGCTTCATAGTCTAGATTGCATATTTTCGACATCTGATTCATTCATGATCAACATAATTTAGGTTTTCAATATTCAACATGAAATCGGATGCAACACTAATTGACCATGATGCGAGTATTAGGTTTAAAACAATATGGTCATGATGCAAAAACCACACGGCCGAGTGATATGGTAATGCAAACATAATATGTCAATCAATCACTCAATAAACAAAAACAGATTAGGGTTTTAGAAATCCGATTTACACAAGATCATAAAACGAGTAAGATTAGGTTTTTATCAAAGCAATAATCATAAACCAATTTAGATTAGGATTTTAACAACCTATCAATTCTAGCAATACGGTTTCAAGCAAAATGAATTGGACAATCAAATGTATGAACCTCAGAACGATTTTAGAAAAACAGTTCAATCAAATCGGTCACGAGGTTTCCAAGGCCTTTAGGGTTTAAGGTTTTCAACACCTTAGGATACATAATTCATGATTAGCTTTCAAACCATACAATCAAACTATCAATCCTAAAACTCAATGCATCAATCGATTTAATTAAAAACAAGAACAACCAAATCGGTTTAGGGTTTTAGGTTTCATCGATTCCAATTAGGGCTTTAGATGACCAAACAATAAAACGATCAAGATCGGTTTTAAGGGAATCGATTTCTAGCTAGTATGAAAATACATTCATACGGTTTGACGTTTAAGAGATTTAGGGTGTAGCTTTTTGAAGTTTAACAAGAACAAACGGATGCTATAAGAATAGCTTTAGGGTTTTACGGTTTGTTCAGTGGGTTATAGAGCTAATCGGCATACCTCTTATTGGTAGGGTTAACCGGACTGTCTGGAGAGGGAAGGAGGCGTGATCTAGGGCTTCCGTACTTGGTCCGTCTGAGAAAAGGAAATCACTGAGGGGGCTGAGCGGCTGGTCAGGTCGTCTAGGGATTCCACGCGAGCAAAAAGGAAAGAGTAGCCGATGGAGGTTTGAGCTTGGCCGGCAAGGTGAAAAATTGAAAATCTACTAAAATATGGAAAATGAATAAAAGCTCTTGGCCGTCTAAGACTAATGTTTCTAAGCCGGATGGATCTTGATCTTGTCTTGGTCTTGATTATGGGTCATCCACTTAATGGTATATAACACAACTCATTTAATTACTTGGGTTTTATTAATTTTGCTGTTGAGCGAAATTATGTTTAATGAAAGTCAAGTTACTTACCAATCAATAACGTTTGTAAATTTTTTGTTTCCATTTGAATTATTCATATAATAATTATTGGCTTTATTTTTTTTTTTTTGTCGACATATTGGTTTTATTTTATACTTTAGGAAAGAAAGTACTCACATAGAACTATATCTTAGGTTTCATTATTACTGCAATTTCAGTTTAATATATTTAAGGTAATGTTAATTTCTGTAATCTACTTTTACAGTTTCAAAATTGTTATAATATTAATATAAATTAGATTTATGCTAAATATTACATATTGCAATTCATATAGCAAAAATTTATCAATAAGTTATTTTAATAAAATGACGATAACTCATTTCTCCAATAAACACATTACATAAATCTATATTTTGTTACAATTTTACTATAATTTTCATTGAAGTATTAGACCAAAACAACATTAATAGTATATGTCACCAAAAATAGGGTTCCTCTATTAGACTATGTACAATGGTGAATTGATTCAATACATTTTTTTTTTCTTTTAACGTTCCATCAACTTTTCTCTCTTCCATCTAATTATTCAACACTTATTTTATTTTATTTCTACAATGATTTAATTAAAAAAAAACCAACACCCTATATTACCATTTATAATTTATATTTTTCTTATTGTTTATAATTTAATAGTTACATATTAATAATAAATTTGATTATAAGAAAAATTATGGTTAAATTGATATATTTTTTCTGCATCCAAACAAAATGAAAATAGTCTATATTTATAGATCCTAAAGAATATGAATTTTGATATAAAATTTATTTTCTTAAAAAATATTTATTACATAACTTTAGTCTTCAATAATTTGAGAGGATAAAAAAATTTTAAGTTATTTGATTGGTCTTTCCAAAAATTAAGTTGACATGTGTGCAGTCCCCTCTCCATCAGCTTAAGCCTCTTGCATTTAAACACATGTGTCTAAAGGATCCACTCAAATTTTGTTCAACTAGTTGAAACTTCAACTATGATTAATCCTCTGTCGTCTGCTTTTTATATTATTCAACATCCTCATTGTGAGGAGTAAACTCTTGAATCACGAATTCCACAGCTTCATTGCTCCTAGACTATATGTTGACAAAAAGGGGATTCCTCCATTATTTTCTGGTGCATTGCCTTGTCTGTACAGTATATGTAATAATGGGCAATTTGCCAAATAACCATAGTAGAATCCAAAATTAGAAAAATAATTATAAGAAAAGTGATGTGACAATTTGCGTAGCGTTTGGACGATTTTGGCCTTGCACACGCCTACGCGATTGTAACTGGCGAGTGAGAATACAAATACTAAAAATAGCGAGTGAGAATACAAATACTAAAAAACTATACTATTGTATATAGAATATAGTATATAATATGTAAAGGCACAGCTACACTTACTGACCATGTATTAGAAAGCACACTTACTAATGCCAATATGAATGTTGCGAGAGAAAGGAGCCCAAATATCATCTAAACCCTAACTCCTAAACCTTCAACCCTAACCCCAAAACCTCAAACAAATAAAACCTAAACCGTAACCCATAAACCCTCAACTCTAATCATTGACATTCTAAACCCTAATCACAAATGAAAGGTAGACCCTAACCGCTAAACTATAAACCCTAAACCCTAAATATAGACCTTAAACCCCTATACACTAAGCCTAAAACTTCTAACTCTAAAGTCAATACGAATGTTTAGAGTTATGGTTTAGAATATACGTAATTGGGGGTTAAAAATAGAGTCGAATAGACTATGATCAAATTTAAGAAGTTGGCAACATAAAAAAGTTGAAAATATTAGAGTGTGCTATATAGGAAACAAATATCGAAGACAACATAAAAGTGAAATGTTAGTGTAAACAAATGTGACATACTATCGATCATATAATATAGAAAGTGAAAGGCGGTCAGCAATCTAGGTCGACACTAGAGTAAAAATATAAAAGTCAAGGTTCAGTTGCTTTGAAACGCAACATCTAAACATGTAAGCAATACCAAACTAAATACTTCTCAACAATTGAGCAATTTTGTCAACATTAAGAGCGCACAACATTTGATTTACGGTTGAAGATTTAGAAAGAAACGGTGAGTGCACCCATTATATGAAACTATACTGTTGTATATAATGTAGTATAATTATCTAAGAAACCCATAAACATAAACATAACGCTTAAGCCATATACCCTAATTCTACACCTTAAACCCCTATATACTAAACCCTAACACATAAAACCCTAAACCCTAAAACCAAATCATAAACCCTAAACCCAAACCGTAAACCCTAAACCCTAAACCCAAACTCAAACCAAAACACAAACCATAAACCCTAAATCCAAACCATAAACCCTAAACCCAAACCGTAAACTCTAAACCCAAACCGAAAAGAACAGTACAAACCATAAACCCAAACCATAAACCCTAAACCCAAACCATAAACCCTAAACCCAAACAGTAAACCCTAGACCCTAAAACCAAACCATAAACCTTAAACCCAAACCCAAACCAAAAACACAAACCATAAACCATAAACCATAAACCCTAAACCCAAACCACAAACCCTAAACCCAAAATCGTAAATCATAAACCCAAACCGTAAATCCTAAACCAAACTATAAACCCTAAACCCAAACTATAAACCCTAAACCCAAACCATAAACCCTAAACTCAAACTGAAAAGAATAATACAAATCATAAACCCAAACAATAAACTTTAAACCCAAACCATAAACCCTAAACACAAACAATAAACCATAAACTCAAACCGTTAATCCTAAACCCAAATCCAAACCAAAAACACAAACCATAAACCATAACCACTAAACTATAAACCCTAAACCCTAAACCCTAACCCTACACCTTCAACCCGTAGACCTTCTAACTCTAATATCAATATTAATGTTTAGATTTATAGTTTAAGATCAAAAAGAAAACGTGCAAACACACAAATTCTAAGAAACTATACTATTCTATATATAACATAGTATAAAATATTTTTTGGCACATCTAAACTTACCGAAGATGTATTACAGATCAGAAATGATACGATACACACTCTTAGAGTGACATAGTTACGTTCCATTAAGAGGAAACATTATACCATGTACTCAAGATATTGGAAAACCAAACCGCATATACGTGGCTTATACATCCGACTAAACGCAACAATAGAACACAAATTCAAGCGTATGGAGTCCAATCACACTATACTACATGTAGGATTGTATGGTTTAGGTGAAACAATCGTAATGTGCGAAGCGTTGATTCGTTAGCTAAGATTATTGTATACGTGAGAAAGTATAGTAAAACTATAACACGACAGTGCACACGTGTACTGCATTTCATATATAAAGAAATAAGAAGTCATGTGGTGGAGGAGAATGAAAAGGATGTTGGTTGTTTGCAAATGAAACCAATATACAATATGATGAACATACTGGAAATGACAGAACTATACAATAGCAGGTGGAATGTATGTATAGGTTATATACTTTACTATAGTATATATTGGATAGTATACGACATACATTAACACACAAAGCCACCATCATCCAGAAGGGGTACATTATGTTGAAAGGCGACTAGATATATAGAGCTAAATATTCAGGTGCTTTGAGAGGAAACATAAAAACATGCACGAAATACAAAATGAGAAGAGTGACACATTTCTAAAGTGAATTTACATACTATACTATTGTATACAAGTACTAGTATAGAAAATATAGCATCTTACCTCACAAACCACCTACAAAATTACATTCCATTTACAAAAGAACAATCAAGCATATGGTCTATTAGGAA
>JABAYD010003769.1:0-13578 GCA_014822095.1 Diplotaxis tenuifolia
TTAATCATATAACTATTAGATCTAGTGTGTGCCTTAGCTCTCTGTGGATTCGATCCCTAAGTACTACAATTGAACCTCTTTTGATGAGAGTAATTCACTCCTTAGGGTAATTTGAGTGATATCAATCAGCACCTTGAACCTCGATATCGTTTCCTAAACTCATATTCCACGTTCCCATCATGTATCAGCCACACAAACAGTTTCTGCCTCCACGCCTTTAACCCAAATTTTCTTTGAGTGGTAGCGTTTGAGAAGCTCTAATTTTCTCTTGGCAACCTCATATTGACCTGGATCCCAAACATATAGCTCAAGATAAGGATCCACTTCCTCAAAACAGTTCAACGAACGCTTAAGTTTTGTCTCTTTACAACCAACATAGTCTGAGATCTTATTAGAGTAATTAGCCATTCCTTTAACCCGAGCTCTATGAAGGCAACACCAAGTAACAACCCTTTTCAGATACCAAGACTGCTTCACGTGAATACTATATGCATCTCGTGTAAGTGCATTACCATCTTTTGTAATCTCTTCAGTTGTTACTTTGTAGCTTCTACAAAATCTACCTTCAAACCGGACCTTAGGAAACCCTCTTTTTCCACTGTGTTGTTGGACAAGAACAGGTCCAGCACAGTCCTTGTTACTGCTTTCTTTTCCAAATGCAGACCCGACTGATGTTTCAGCATGAAAAGACTCAATCGCAGCATTAGGATCATCATGTTCTAGTGCTTTAACCTCCTCAGAGAAGATACTTTGATCTCCTATCAATGTATCAACCTGACCATCTACATCCGTAGGAACAAGATAAGTAAACCCGTACCGGAATAGATGAGTCTCTCGCTTCACTCCTATATCCACAATCTGCCTTTTTCCCAAACAGATTTGTATATAGCCCTGTGGATTTCTAAAACTTGAAGCATCAAGGAACATTCCCAAGCTCGTACAAGCTTGCGCAAGCTTCACCTGTGATGTTCTCTTCTTCCGATGGTGTTGTTTCTTCATTCCCACACTCTTCACACCCAATCGCAAAGAGCTTGTTGATATCTCCTGTTTGTGTGTAACCAACAGATCGCAGCTTTCTCTCATATGCCGTCTTTTCCGTTTCTTAAGCCTAGCTTTGTGGTAGGTGAGCTTGATCGGAATCCTTGCGCCATACCCCAGCTTCCGAAACTCCATACTTAGTTTAATACTGTCCAATAGAAGATTCAGACGCAGGTTTCGATCCACATATTCAGAAGACTCTTCTTTATGCCGGATTTCGTCTTCAGCCTGCCATTTCATCATCAGCGCTTTCATCCGTTCAAGCATGTCGTTTGAGTTTGAAGTTGAATCCGGAAACACACCATCAAGAGGATGACTGTGCTCTGATACTTTTGATAAACTCATATTAGGGTTCATCGGATTTGTAACCAAAAAGGGGAGAAGGATAAAAGAAGAGTATGAAATGAGAAGAAGATACATAGAGAAAAAAAGCTTGAGGATAAACCTCTGTATTTGATTTGATCGTAATTTGATAATCTCTTTGTTACAGAGATACAAACTTATAAAGTAAAACAGAGAAATAGCTTAAACTATTAGTGGACCTTAAGCCCAACTCCAATACTCTTGAAAGTCCATTCAGAAGACTTATCACATGCGTATCCTCAGATCCCAACGCCTCTTATTCAATAAAGAGAGACGGATGCACCAGTAGCCATGGCTGAACAGGTTCTGTTTTTTTCTTTCTCTGTCTCTTTGTTTATATACTTCTTAAAAATATTCTCATCCTCTTCTCTCTCTTGCAGACTGGGACAGGATTTCTTAAGCAAATCAAGGTCGTCCTAAGGTAAGAAGAAGGAAAAAGAATGAAGCTGTATCATTTTGCTTTACGAATTGATCCTTATCATGACGATTATGTGTGTGTTTCAGCTAGAAGAAATCTGGGAAAGGAAAGAAACATGTTAAAGGTGGAAACCGTTTCTGGAAGAACATTGGTTTGGGTTTCCAAACTCCCCATGACGGGATTGAAGGTTTGATGTAGATTTACCTCTGTTTATTTCTCTCCGCTCTTCTATATTTCATTCATGTGCTTGCACAATTGTGTTTGTGTTACTAGGTCGTCAATTAGGTATTTCATATTAAGTGTAAAATTCTCTACTTTCAGTTTTGATGAGTAAGTTTGCGACTCTTGTGATTGCAGAAACTGATGTTCAAAGAAGAGGTCACAGTTAAGCTTGTGAGTGATTCAATAGATAAAGACTCCAACTTTTCTTTTTTGTTCAACTGCATTGCTTCCTGCAACTTTTGCGTCCAATGTAAGAACCTTCGCCGATGTTGCATTGTTGTTCCCTTCTTTCTTAGTTTTCAATTTTGCTAGGTAGTTAAAAGTCTATGCCTTTGCTCTGTTCTTGGCTAAAGTTTGTCTTTTTGCCTTGTTCTTGGCTAAGCTTATACTTTCCCCCTGTTTTTGTTACCATCTCTATGCTTTATGTTACAATTTTAAGTCTGACTTTGGCAATCACATGAAGAAAAAAAAAGAAGTTTATTTTGATCAAGATGAAGCCTCTCATTCTTGTTGGAGGGTTGTGGACTCGGTTGAGACATACCCATGATCCTATCTAAGTCTGCAAGGGAGAGAAGAGGATGTTGGATGTTTTTGTCTCAGTTTTTAACCAAGCGTGTACTTAGAGACAGATGAGCTTAAAGCAGTTGGAGTTAATGAAGTGGTTCTGGCCATCAATTACCAACCAGAAGTGGTGCTTAACTTTTTGAAAGACTTTGAAGCAAAGCTAGAAATCAAAATCACTTGCTCGCAAGAGACTGAGCGTATGGGTACGATCGAGTCCAGCTTGGGAAATACTAAGGAAGTTATTAGTCTTATATATGTTTATATATTTGTTAATTTATGAATTATTTTGGCCTTGTGTATATTTTGGATGGTAATTATTGAATGTAGTTGTTGCCTTGGAGATGCAGGGGAAGCCCGATTGCCACTGATTTTCATTTTGGCATTAGTAGTTTTATATGTTGGAGCACTTCTGGTTTCTAATGAGCAAGATTATGTTTAAAATGGTCAATGAAATTTTATTTTAGTTATTTACTGCTAATAATTAACCATAAATCCAAAGATAACACAAAAGTAGTATCATAAAAAAATAAAATCCAACACTAATAATAATAAATCCAATAAAAATCATATTTTTATTTCATGTTCTAAACCCTAAACATGGCCTAAACACTAAATATGTCTTTTAAGGGTTGTGATTAAAATTTAAGGTTTCAACCCTAGCCCCTAAACTTAAACTAAAATTTAATCTTATTAAATGTATAGTCTCAAATTTAAACTAAATCTTAAACCTACACCATAAATCTAATAACCCTAAACCACATACCCCAAACCACGATATTCCAAACCCTAAACTCATTAATCATCTTGTTAATTTTATATCATTAGTTTTATTTAGCTTAATTTTGTTTATTTAAATTTTAAATATAATCATCTTGTTAATCTTATATCATTAAATGAGACCAAAATTTAAAACAGTAATCTTAAATCTACACCCTAAATATAATACCCTAAAATCCAAACTTAAACCTTACATACAAAGTCATAAATCTAAAATTTTCAAATGTATAATATAAATTTTAAACTTAAACACCATTATTTTCTAAAAAACTCAAAACATAAAACTAATTATAAATCTTAACCCTAAAGCACTTACCTCATATTAACATATATCATAAAACATCAAATCTTAAATTATAAATAAACTATAATTCCTATAAGATAAATATATTACTCCAAGTTATATATAATATTTCAAATTATAAATTAACAAAATAAAGTTAAATCACCAAGTAATAAAAACAAAAATACAAAATAAAAGAAATATTCTCATTTAAATTTTATTGTTAAAATATTTTAATCAATCACACAACCAAAAATTCAAATACTAAATTTTATATTTCTAATTTTTAAATTATGATATCAAATTATTTAAAGTTTAAATAATAATTTGTAATAATTATAATTAAATAGTAAGATAATTTGTATTGTTTTTTAGAGCCATTGATTTTGATTTAGATGAAAGGCCCAAAATCATTTTGTCTATCTATCTTCACACTTTCCTTCTATTAGTTTTTTTTTTGTCCGCCGTACATTTAAAATTAGATCAAGTGGTGAACAGACGAGTCGATCTTCCGAAGAGCATCTCCGTCTGTTCTGGTCTGATCTATATGGGAAAAAGTAAATCCTTCTATTAGTTAATTTGTCTACGGCATGGATCAAACAAAGCAATGGTTCACAACCTCATCCAACGGATACAATCCCTACAATTAAACACATTTATTCTTTTTTTTCTTCTTCACGACATTGCATCTCCTCTTTTTTTTTTCAAATTGTTCGTAGGAAACGAAACTCACCATGGACGTTTGAGAAAATCGAAAGCCCTGATTTCATAGACTTGAAGGTGATATGGCTAAACTTTTAGTTCGTGATTTGATGATTCTTCAGCAAAGTTTCCTGTTTTTTCTTAATGAGATTTCTCTGAATCTGTCTTGTAGGTATGATGTGAAGTGCCAAATTTTGGATTGCCTCCCTGTCTGAAATTGTTGATAAAAGTTAGAATCTTTTTTTTTCTGTTTTTGTTTTAAAAACTGGGTTTCAAGAAGCAGGAGATGAAGAAGATGAAGAACAGCCGGAGATGGAGAGAAGAGAGGTGGAGAAGGATGTGGTGGATATGAACAAGAAGAAGAAGAAAGGCGGAGAAGGAGAGCAGTCAGAGACGCAAGGCGGACGAGCAGATCAAACAGTGGTGGTCTGGGCATCAACGAGGAGTGCGGCGGAGATTGAAGAAGAATGTCGTTTAGTTAGAGTTAGTTAGGTTTGGTTAGGGTTAGTTAATAAACATGATTTGTATGTAAACCGGTTTTTGTAGTAAACCAATGCATCTGTAAACCAAAATTTTAATATAATAAATAATTTTATTCACCAACCATATTAGAATTTAATTTTAATTTTAAATGTGGATTAAAATATATATTTTTATTTGGTCGAAATAGATTAAAATATACTAATTTCTAATTTTAATTAATAAATATAAATTTAAAAATATAAATGAAAATTAATAACAGAGCATCATATATATGTCATTATAACATATTTGACAACCTTATAAAAATGTCATAAAAATTACATTATAGCACTAAACTAATGCTATAAAAAGACTAATTAAGAGCAAACGTTTAACTCTACAATAAGTCTATTATTATAGCACATGGAAAAACACTACGATAAATGGGAGTCTATTATAGCTGCGGCTATCACGACGTTCTTCAAAAACGCTACAAAAACTCTATGGTATCGTTTTTCGGGTGCTACTAATACAGTTTTTCTTGTTGGGAGAAAACTGATGTTAGCTTAGATAAATTTAGGACTTAGGCGGCTAGTGTCCCATCCAAAAAGAAAAAAGAAACCGTCTGCTGACGAAAATGCCCAAGAACAAGATAAGACCGAAATCTTTTGGCAAACATGGGCAGCCGAGGTATTAGAGGGAAAGCCTGAGCCTACTTGCGAACCCGTCATCTCAGTATGTATTGATGAAGCATTCCAAGAATGCTGCGTCGAAATTGGTGCGAACCTAAACGAGACTTTAAGGACCGAGCTCTTGACTTGTCTAAAAAGAAACTCGAACACATTTGCATGGACCGCGGAAGACATGCCATGAATTAACATCGGCATTACCTGCCACGAACTCAATGTTGATCCAACGTCTAAGCCCGTCAGACAAACACAACGGAAACTGGGGCCAAAACGCGCCGAGGTGGTCAACAACGAGGTCGACAGACTCCTCAAGGTCGGGTCCATAACGGAAGTCAGGTATCCTGACTGGCTCGCTAACCCAGTCATCGTCAAGAAAAAGAACGGAAAGTGGCGAGTCTGCGTTGATTTCACCGACCTTAATAAAGCATGTCCTAATGATAGCTACCCAGTGACACATATCGACCGCTTGGTTGAGGCAACAGCGGGGAACAAACTCTTATCTCTCATGGATGCTTTTTCGGGGTACAATCAGATCATGATGAACCCCGACGATCGAGAGAAAAACGCATTCATAGCCCATCACGGAACTTGCTGCTATAAAGTAATGCCATTCTGGCTTAAGAATGCCGGCGCAACCTATTAACGACTCGTCAATCGCATGTTCTCCGAACAACCTGGAAAAACAATGGACGTGTACACCGATGATATGCTCGTGAAATCACTCAAAGAGCAAGATCATGTCACACATCTCCAAGAATTTTTCCAAAGGCTCAATTTGCATAACATGAAGCTGAATCCAGCCTAGTGTCAGTTTGCTGTTGCATCCAGAGAATTCTTGGGATACCTCGTTACCTACCGAGGAATTGAGGCCAATACAGAAAAAAATCATGGCACTAATATAAATGGTGTCCCCTCTGACCGGGAGGGTCTCTGCACTTAACTTCTTCATCTCGCGATCAACGGATGAGTATCTCTCTTTCTACGATACTTTGAAGGGGACCAAGAAGTTCGAGTGGTCCGAGTGTTGGGGTCAAAAACGGTTACGAAGGAATCAACGAGCAAAACTCTCCGCAAATTTTGAAGTAGGCGCGGAGAAAAGTCTAAAGACTTTCTGAACATATAAACTCCGCAAATTTAACAATTGCAACTACGCAAATCATCGGAGAAACGCCAAAGCAACGGAACTGTCCAGCTCATCAGACCGGCCGAGACGAACTGGCCAAGATGAACGGGCCGAGACAGACCGGCCCAACCCATTCGCCGGACAGGCAGAGACAAACAGGACTGACCCACTCACCGGACCGGCCCGCTCGCCGATGGCCCAGACACGATGCCTACGACTCTCGGCTCAATCACACTCCAAACCATGGAATATCTCCCGTTCTGTTCTGATCCATATTATTGTTAGAACTTTACGATGACAACCGCTAAGACTTGTCTTCTCGAAAAGACTCGAGTAAGTCGTATATGACAGTAACGGTCGAACGAAACACCAAAGGTTATCAAATTACTGACTCGAGAAGTATTCAAGAATGTCACCGTGTTACGGTACAATCTCGTCTAAACTCGTAAAAACGGTTAGAATCGCAAAACAGCCCGAAAGGTCCTAAATCGCGACAAAAGCCCACTTACGACTTTGGATGAAATCAAGCCCGGTAATACAAAGACGGTTTATCTATTACTCGCACAAAGAGATAAATGTCAAGTTTGAAGATAAATGTCAAGTTTGAAGATAAATAGAAGTTTTCCGAAGATAAATATGGAAGATCGAGATAAATGGAAGATTTTCGATAGACGTGAATCAGGGCGAAAAGGAAAGGTCAAACCGCCTAGAAGGGAGAATATAAAGACAAGGTCGAAGCCAAAGGAAACACACAAGACAATTTCGCAGAGCTTTCACCACACCAAAAACTTAGGCAATTTAGGCAATTTTCTGTGTTTTGTTATCGAGCTGCGTCTGAACTAGGGTTTAGTCTAAGGTTGCTAGAACTGGGATACTCGACGTCAGCTCTTGTAGCCAAGGCTCAATTTTGTTGTACCGCTCTTACGCGAATTCGGCATAAGAACTTTCTTTTCCTTTCTTTCCCATTTTATATTTTTACTTTTTTGTTCTCGTATCTTGATTGCATAGCGTGTGGGGATATCCGAGACCTTAGGGAAAGTCGAGTTAACTTGATGTTCCTTATTTTATGGAAATCGACGGTGTGAATTTTGGTTTCCCACAGTTTGGCGCTAGAAGGAGGAGGGGGTTACGGATCTTTCTAACTCTCAACCGTAGCAAGCTCGATCGGATACGATGGTAGAAGATCAACAAACTCAGAACGACGACAACGTCAACAAAGAGAACGTTGAAACTATAACTCCGCCAGAAAACGCGACCGCAATTAACGCCAATGCCAGCACTGCAGCGTATGAGGAGATACTCTCCGCCTATCAAAAGAGGATGGGTGAGCAGGATAATCTGATCGTATCTCTCACGAAACAGGTTGAAACCTTAACAGCGAAGACTAAGGTTATCCGCCCCCGTGGAACCACAAGTATCCGCAGAAAAAGACTCGACTTTACGACTCCTATGGAGCATCCGGAACCCAACAGGGAAACCTGCCGGAACAGACTTCCGAAAAGGATAATCCTGACGCGGCACAAAATAAATCGGAGAAATCTCCTTTTCGCGAGCAGGATGTCAAGGATGATGGTGACGAACGGGTCAACCTAGACACCAGTGATCCATCCACCCATCGGACGAGGACGCTGACGTCAATCCGAGAAGGAAAAAGGATCGCGACGTGCAGCTAGAGTCTTCTCCCGAACGTTCTCCCACAGACAAAGAGGAAGATCTCTACTGCATGGAACACGCGAGAACAGTCGAGGAGCAATCTCAGCTCACTCGCAGAAAACGCCGACAAGGTCGGAAAACTACTGGAGATCCGACTGAGATTCGCGATCTCCGCGACTACATCACAAAGATGGCCGCGGCAGTAAAGGCTATGAAATCTCGAATTCACCACGCCAGTAGCGTCGATCCCGGAAAGCTTAAGGTGCCGACTTACGATGGGACGACTGATCCCAAAGCACATCTGCAGGCCTTCAATATCACATGGGTCGAGCCAAGTTCAAGGAAAGCAAAAGGAACGCGGGCTACTGCCGTCTCTTTGTCGAAAAACTAGAGGGGGCAGCGCTCGAGTGGTTCTCTCGACTCAAGCAGAATTTGATCGGAAACTTCCGCTAGCTTGCTTTGGAGTTTCTCAAACATGACTCGATGTTCATAAACAGAGATACTTCTGACGCTGTCCTCTGGAGTTTGTCCCAGAAGGAAGACGAGCCTCTCTGCGATTTCGTGAGTAAGTTCAAGCTTATCATGGTTAGGGTTAGCGGGATAAGCGACAAAGCGGCCATCGACGCACTGAGAAAGTCGCTCTGGTTTAAGTCGATATTTACAAACTGGATAACTCTTGAGAAACCACGTACGATACAGGATGCGCTCCACAAAGCTACCGATTTCATAATCATCGAAGAGGAGACTAAAATCATGTCGGAACAGCATAAGCCGACAAAGACATTTGCGAAAGACGATGCGTCCGAACAGAAATCTAAAAAGAAAAACTCTCATAACGACAAGTACGTTCATCACGAGGGACAAGATCTCCAAGGGGCGCATAACTACGCCATCGATTCCGGATCAGAGCAAGGGCAAACCACTGGGAAGAACTGTACCAGGAATACGAGTTACGACGAGAATGCCTTCTGCGACTTTCACCAGACCCACAGCCATACGACCGTGAACTGTACAGTCCTCGGCGCAAGACTGGCCGCAAAACTGCTTGCAGGAGAGCTCTCTGGAGTATCAAGCATAAAGGATCTCATCCGGGACTCAGATCGCCCCCCGAAAACCGATAGGAACTCACAGGAAGACACCTCGTCTCGAGAGAACTAAGCGGGCGACAAACGTGGACGAAGACCAGACGAAAGAGGAAACGACGCTAACCGTCGAAGGGTCAACATGATCATTGGTGAGTCGCAGTGTTATAGCGACACCATCTCGTCCATAAAGTCCTACCGATAGAAAGACAAGACAAGCTCGAACTGGCCGACGCCATCAGCCAATGCCCGAGAGGAGTGATCGCCTTTGAGGAAGCCGAAACTGCCGGCATTGACCAACCCCACGCTGATCCTCTCGTCATCGACCTGGTCATAAACGACCTAGAGTTAGCCTGAATCCTTGTCGATACCAGAAGCACCATCAACGTGATCTTCCGCGACACTTTGGCGAGGATGGAGATAAAACTAACGGAGGTCGAGCCGATACCAAAGCCGTTGACAAGTTTCTCCGGGCGAAACAGCCATGACCCTTGGTTTGATCAAACTCCCGGTGGCCGCAAAAGAAGTAACCAAGATTGTTACCTTCGCGGTCGTCGATCATCCAGCCGTCTACAACGTAATCATGGGCACTCCTTAGATAAACGCCATGAAAGCAGTCCCATCGACTTACCACTTAGACATAAAATTCCCGACCCCTATTCGGGGAAGCCAAAGGCAGTCGCGGACTTGCTTCTTAGCAGAACTTAAGCTAAGACAGATGGCAATCGACATCGTTACACCGAAACGGGCGAAATCGAATCCGCGCCCAGTGGAAAGCGATCCCGAAATGATGGGCCTCGCAACGGTTGAGAAACAACAAGTTTCCGAATACATCGCTCTTACCCAACAAGTTTCTAGATTTTTGAAACATTTCAATAAAGACAAAGTTCGATTACTACCAAATCTCTTCTCGAAAAACATTTTCTACAAACAGATCTGAACACTTTTGGAAATTACTTCCGCAATATACTATAAATACTCGGTCGTTTCGACCAAAAACTTACATATCGCCCCAGCAATATTTCAAAAAACAAAACCGGCGAGACGTCGCCTAAAGTTTAAGAGAAATATTCTGAAGTCCGAACGAGACTATAAAACCACAAAAACTCGTCGATTGGCCCCGTCGAACACATCTGCCATCTTACACAAACGCATACGACCCACTTGTCCTTTTACATCCGACTAGGATAAAATAGCGCTATAAAATAAATGTAAAATTTTGTTCAGCACCTTTGGGGATGCTTGATTTTGATCAGACAAGTCGTATAAGCCGAGAACCTATCGCGGACTTTAAATCGATATGAAATCAGGTTAAAATCGCAATAGGCAAAACGAACGCCGATTAGTCATCACAAAGCTTTAAAACCAAAAGTAAACCTAGGTCTTACCCTAAACCCAGCACACTGGTCTCTAACGTCTCAATTCATGAATTGAGATCCTAAAGGCATGTCTCTTTGCCCATATCTAAACGCTTATAAATCGAAACATTCCAATACAAGCAAAACAAATAAGGTCGATCTACACAAAGCGTTAGATAAGAGATGACAACTCATATTCTTCTCTCTACACTTAGCAAATAAACTAGTTCATCTTCATTCATAAATAAAAGCATAAGTTCAATACACACTGCCCAGCGGCAGGGATTCAAAGCCACCAACGGCCGGTCCCAATACAAACGCAACAATAATGCATACCCATTACATCTCATGCATACAAAAAACCCTCACTCTTCGGAGTACAAGGACGACGAGCTGTGGTAAGCGGTCAAATCAGCCCCTGGCTGGTCGACCTCGCCCCTCTCATCCGGAATCTCTGGTCCAACTTCAACCGAATCTGGCGAGACCACGACAGGATCCCACTACGACCACATCCTCCTTTGAATATCAAGGAGCTCCGATCACTTGTTCTTCCTCTTGTCCCCTCGCGCCTGCTGTTTTTTTTGTACTCAACCGCAAATGAGTACTCCTTACCTTGAGTGAGGACCAACCCGCCACCCGTCCTGCAGCACTCTCGATAGTCGCCTACGGCCTGTTGCACCTTCTCGGCCTCCTCGAGATCAGCCGAAAATTGCTCGTGACGGGCGTTCATTATCTCGACAACATCCCTCTTGCCCGCCCTGTAAGCACGGCGAGCCTTCGTCTCGGATGATTCGGCAACACGCCAAGAATTAGCCTCATACTCATTTCTCATTCGAGCAATCTCACTTTCAGCCCACACTTGAGCACAACCAAAGCCTCTTTCATGAAGTGGAGACCCTGCGATAAGAAAATTGTTATTTCCTTGTCGCGTACAAAATCGCAAAGATCAAAAGAAAGGCACTAACCTTGTTAATACACCTTTAGGCCTTCGAATAATGCGTTGTCTCGGACGATCCTATCTCACGTGGAGAAAACGAGAATTCGATATAGTTAGTAATATCGATCTTCGCATCATCACAAGCTTGGCCCTCCTGGAAATTGCCAAATAGTTGATCCTCGTCCACGGAAGCATATCCGTCCCGCGGAGACCTCGACTTCTCCCTTACATCCGAAGTGTTGCCCTACTTGGCCCCGATTCAAACTCGAACGGATCGCTCCGTTGAAAACCAGAGTGATAGTAGGCAACAGCACGACGAACTCTCTTCGGAGAGAAGTGTCTCCAGTAGAATGGACCGCCGCGGAGAAAATCGGAAATAACATATTCAAGAATGTGCAGTCTGAATACCTCTGTCGCCTCATTTGGTCCTAAGCATGGAAGTGCAACCTTCCTTCACTTAGGAGCTATCGATTTGGACGAAGAAGAAAAAATTAGCCTAATCATGAACTTTCGAAGAGAACCTCTCATGATCGCCTTTTTACGCGGAGACAGGTAATAAAAACCCTCTGTGCCCGAGGCCTAAGGAGACAACAGGGCTTCAAGGTAATCCGCGTTAATGGAAAAGCCATGCTTGTAACCCAACACCAAAATACCAACAACATGCTGCAACGCGGAAATAATAAGCTGGCTGATCGACAAACCGAGTCGTCCGTAAACTCAACTATAGCCCGCTGGAGGGGAAACCATAAGTGGCAGTGGGTCAGGAAAGCTTCGTAACATGAAAAATAGCCCGAAGGTGGATTCCTAGCATCCTGACCAGGTTGAGGAAGGAGAAAATGAACCGAATTGGGAAACATGCGAGATCGTCGCATACGATCGAGGGAAGAACGAGTACTCCTATTCGGACTAGGCTGGCCCAACCCAGGTATTGGGCGGAGGAACGTCAGCTTTGTGCACAGCCCACAGATACCTCTCGAAGTCTTCACCATCCTCGGCGAATCTCAGGAACACCGGTTCAGGAAGGGTCCCCCCAGCGGAAAGACCGAGATCACTCAGTTCAAAGATTGACGGATGGGCATAGTCCATGAATCTCAACGTGTCCGACATGGCAACAAAGATTGTAAAAGAGAGAGAAATTTCTCAACCTTGAAATAAGATTATGTGAGAAGAAGTAAGTAAATAATTTGAAAACTTACTCCACATACTTATAAGCTAAAATTTTACTATTCATCCTCGGACTTTTGGTCATTAAAGTTCCGCCTAACTTTACCAAACTTTCCTAACGAGTTCAAATCACCTTCAAGAACTTTACGAGTCTTACGGACTGGGGGGCTAACAGTTGGGGTCAAAAATGGTTACGACGGAATCAACGACCAAAACTTTCTGCAAAGTTCACCAGACCGGCCGAGATGAACCGGCTGAGACGAACCGGCACGACCCGTTCGCTGGACCGGCCGAGACAAACCGGCCCAACCCACTCACTGGACAGGCCGAGAAGAATCAGCCCCGCCAGCTCCCCGATCGGCCAGTTGGAACACACGTCCAGCTCGCCGATCGGTGAGCTGGCCAAGGCTCAGCCAGCTCGCCGACCGGTGAGCTGGCCAAGCCATCCTTTCCAATACCGGCTTAGCCAAATCACGTTGTCTGCATGACCTGGACTCGATGCCTACGTCTCTCGGCTAAGTCACACTCCAAACCTCGATTGGAATATCTCCCGTTCCGTCCTGATCCGTATTATCGTTGGAACTTTACAATGACAACCGCTAAGACTTGTCTTCTCGAAAAGAATCGAGTAAGTCGTATAAGACGGTAACGGTCGAACGAAACACCAAAGGTTATCAAATTATATGATTGACTCGAGAAGTATTCAAGAATGTCACCATATTACCGAATGATCTCGTCTAAAC
>JABAYD010003770.1:215-16088 GCA_014822095.1 Diplotaxis tenuifolia
ACTTGACATTTATCTTCAGTCTGCGAGTAAATGGTCAAACCATCATTGCATCTTTGGGCTGGACTTCGTCTAAATCGTAGATGGACTTTTATCCCGATTTAGGGCTTTCGGGGCCGTTTTGCGATAAAACCGTTTTATGACTTCGGACGAGATCGTTTCCTAACGCGATGATGTTTCCGCAATAAGAACTCGAGTTATCCGTGTAGTTAGACAATATACGATGTTCCGTCTAACCGCTGCTGTTTTACACGATCTACTCGAGTTTTTACGAGAAAACGAGATTTTACGGTTTTTATCGTAAAACTCCACTGGTAAGACGGATCAAGATGAAATAAAAGACGTTACAACCACAGTTGAGAAAAAGGTCAGAGTCGAGGGACGGACGTTTCATGTCGGGAGTACATAGAAGAAAGCTTGGGACGGACAGCTCGATGTATGGTGAGCCGAACCAGTCGGTTCAGCTCGCTGTACAGCGAGCTGGTTCACGACAACCAGCTCGCCGTGCGGCGAGCTGGTCCAGGACAGACCAGATTGCCGTACAGCAAGCTGAAACAGCTGGTTCGGCTCATTGTATGTCAAACTGGTTCGGTCGAACCATGCTCGTAGTGCGGGTTTTTCCGAGATGACAATTTCCAAGTTTCGTGCGGATATCCTTTGTTCGGAAATTCTTTAGAATTATAAAACACTTTTTCGTATTTTATAAAACGTATTCCTATTTTGCGGAGATTTTCAGCCATTGATTCCGTTGTGATCGATTTTGACACCAACAAGCGGTTTTTATCGTAATGTTCCAACGATATTTCGGATTGGAACGAAACAAGAGATATTCCGATCGGGGTTTGGAGTATGATCAAATAGAGAGACGTATGCATCATGTTCGGAAAATGCGGACGATGTGGTTCGGCTCAGCTGGTATCGAGACGAATGGTCTTGGCCAGTTCGCCGACTGGCGAGCTAGGCGTCTTGTTCCAGCTCGTCGGTCGGTGAGCTGGTTGGCTTGGCCAGCTCGCAGACCGGCAAGCTGGACGTCTCATTCCAGCTCGCCAGTCGGCGATCTGGTTGGTCTTGGCCTACTCGCCGACCGGCGAGCTGAACGTCTTGTTCCAGCTCACCGGCCGGTAAGCTGGATGGTCCCGGCCAATATCGTTGTGTCGGCGATTTTGCGATGATTTTTGTGGTTCGGAAATTTTTTGGGACGAAACAAAAGATGTTCTGATCGCGGTTTAAAGTATGATTGAGTAGAGAGACGTATGCATCATGTCCGGGCAATGCGGATGATGTGGTTCGGCTCAGTCGGTATCGGGCCGAATGGCTTGGCTAGCTCGCCGGCCGGCGAGCTGGGCGTCTTGTTCCAGCTCGCCGGTTGGTGAGCTGGACGTCTCGTTCCAGCTTGCCTGTCAGCGAGATCGACGGTCCGGCCAATCCTGTGGTGTCGGCGATTTTCCGATGATTTTTGTGGTTGGATTGTTAGATTTACGAAGTTCCTGTGCTTGTAAAGTTTTTAGAATTCCTTCCAAATTTTCCTCGTATCTTTTACAAACCTACTTTGAACCTTGCGGAGAGTTTTGGTCGTTGATTTGAACGTAACCTATTTTAACCCCAACAGTTAGCCTCCCAGTCCGTAAGAATCGTAGAGTTCTTTCTGGCGGTTTGAACTTGTTAGGCAAGTTTCGTAGAATTAGGTGGAACTTTAATGACCAAAACTCCGAAGATGAATAGTAAAATTTTGCTTATAAATAAGTGGAGTAAGTTTTAAAATTCTTTACTCACTTTTTCCCACATAATCTTATTCTAAGGTAGATAAATCTCTCTCTCTCTCTCTTTCCCTCTCCTTCTCTATGATTTTTAATCATGTTTTCAAAGAGGAGAACTCGCTCCATGACCAGCTCCGAGCACTGCAGTGTTGGTGAGTCTAGCTCGCCACATCACGCTGTAGATCCGAAGGATGAGTTTGTGATGCCTTCGGTTGATCTTGCGGAGGTCGTTGTGTATCGAGTGGCTGGGGGCAACGCAAGGCCTAACAAGTCTGGGACTTGGGTTCCACCTCCATTTTATGACAATCGCATTGATGGGTGTCCGAGTCTAACCAGTCCCAATGGCCTTGATTCCATTCGGCGTTTCTGTCACATTCCGAATGCGGTGGAATTTCGTCTTCCGACGGCTGGGAGGATGATAAGACCTCTCCTGATGGCTATTTCATATGCTATGATGCGTTTTTGATGCAGTGTCACCTGTGGTTCCCGATTCCGGAGATCGTCGTTCGGTTTTTTCACTCTCGGGCTGTCGATAAGTCAAATGTCTACGTGTAGCTTACAACAACTCGTCGGGATCCTGGTGCTGAGCTATGAACTAGGTAGAGCCCTTGATGTCGACCATCTTGAAGGATTGCTGAAGGCCGAGGGGGATTCTAGTAAGGTTCGGTTACGCCCTCGTCGTGACTAGTCGATCGTTACTGGCTTTACGTCGAACTATCCTTCTTGGAACAAACATTTTTTCTATGTTCGTGTCGACAGCGCATCTGTGGAGGAGAACTGCATCCCCTTCTTTAAGACCAGCTGTGGTCGGAAAGGTATAGTGAATCGATTGCATGCAAATTTTTTGTTTTAAGAATTTCGGACTCGTTTGTTTGCTTTTATCATTACAGAGATCAATCCTCTTCCTCCGTTTTCGGAAGGCATGCTTATTGTTAAGAATTTGTTGCAAGGCGGAGAATGCCATTGGGATAGTTTTACTCCAAATCGTGTTCGCCATGCAATTGTTCTCCATGGGTCTCGATTTCTGCCAAACTCGTAGGTTCCTGATGAAGAGGAGCCTAGTATGGAGGGTTTGTTCCGTATGATTCTCCGACAAGGAGGGATAAGTCAAAATTCCGTAAGGATAAACACCTGGTTGTTAGTGGCGATGCATCTAATGGTACCGACTCCACTCCTGATAATATACTCATAGATTTCCTTGACAGTCAGGTGGATGGGAACAACTGGACTCGTACCGATGGATCGTCGAATTCTGATTTCTTTGATGCGAGCCTAGCCATGCTCCAGAATTCGTAAAAGCATCAGAGCAAGTAAATCAGGTCAGTCTTCGCTTGTCGGTATATAACTGAGAAATTTTTGCTAACCCTCATTGCTTTCCGTAGGAACTTGTTATTATGAGCCAAGCTTTGAATGCAAACAGCGCCGAGGTCCATCTTGCCGGGTTTTGTGCGGATTTGGAAGAGAAAGAGGTTGCTCGTCTTAGGGAAGAGGTTTACACGAAATCTCTTAGCGCTCAAACATTGGCTGAGGAAGAAGTCGCCCATATGAGAGACGAGTATGAGGCGGAGTCTCGTCGTGCTACGGAGCTGTCCGACAAAAAGGTTCATCGTGCTCACATGGAGGGCAAGAGAGATGTCATTGAGATGCTGAATGTTCATCGCGAGCGATTTGCGACCTAGTACTCCGGGATCCAGAATGCTCAGAGAAGTATTCATACGAGGTGGAGTATGCTAAGAAACAGGCGCGTGTGGGGAAGAGGAAGAATAAGCAATCCAAACTCCTTGATCTCGAAGAGAAGATATGGGCACAGTGGGATCCCATCGTGGTTTCACGAGATTCGTTAAAAGTTGGGCCAGAAATCCCAGATGAGAGGAGCAAGGTCAATCAGCCGAGGGCTGATGCGAGGGCTGATGTGAATGCTGGCCACAGCTCGTCGTCTTGGTTCTATGATTTTGAAGAATGAAGGTTATGATGTATGTTTGAGATGTAATCGTTTTATTGTTGTGTTTTTATCGGGACTGGCCGTTGGTGGCTTTGAATCCATGCCGCTGGCGGCGTGTAACAAAATTATGTTTTATGGAATGAAGTTTTTCTAATTTCAAACTTGTTTGTTTGCTAAGTGTAGAGGGAAGAGTACGAGTTGTCGTCTCGTATCTAACTCTTTGTGTGGATCATCCTATTCATTTTGCTCGTATCGGAATGTTTTGATTTGTGAGCTCTTAGATATGGGCGAAGAGACATGCCTTTAGGATCTCATTTCATGCCTTGAGACGTTAGAGACCAGTGTGTTGGGTTTAGGGCAAGACCTAGGTTTACTTTCGATTTTAAGGATTACGATGACTAATCGGCTTTCGTTTTGCCTGTTGCAATTTTAACCTGATTTCATATCAATTTAAAGTCCGCGATAGGTTCTTAGCTTAGACAACTTGTCTGATTGAAATCGAGCATCCGCGAAGGTGCTGGTCAAAATTTTGGATTTCTTTTATAGCGCGCTATTTTATCCTAGTCGGATGTAAAAGCACCAGAGGGTTGTCTGCGTTTGTTTAATACGGAAGGTGTGCTTGGTGGGGCCAATTGACGAGGGTTCATGGTTTTATAGTTGCGGGTGGACTTATGAATATTTCTCTAAGACTTTAGACAACATCTCGCCGGTTCTCTTTAAAATATTGTCATTGTGATATATAAGTTTTTGGTCAGAATAACCAAGTGTTTGACATTTATCGTTTCCTGCAAAGAATGGATATACCGACATCATATTCTTGGGATAGACTTCGTCCAAGGTCGTAAGTGGGTATTTGTCGCGTTTTAGGATCTTTCGGGTCATTTTGCACTTTTAACCGTTTTTATGAGTTTAGACGAGATCGTTCCGTGATTCGATGCCATTCTTGGTAAAACTTATCGAATAGATCGTATTGCTTGGTAACCTCTGGTGTTTCGTCTAACCGTTACAATTTATACGATTTCCTCGAGTCATTAAGAGAAAACAAACCTTTAGCGATTTTTATCGTATTGTTCCAACGATAATTCGGATTAGGACGAAACGAGAGATATTCCGATCGTGGTTTGGATTATGATCAAGTCGACAGACGTACGCATCATGCTCGGGAAATGTGGACGATGTTGTTTGGCTCAGACGGTATCGGGCCGAATGGCTTGGCCAGCCCGCCGGTCGGTGAGCTGGACGTGTCGTTCCAGCTCGCTGGTCATCGAGTGGTTGGTCTTGGCCAGCATGCAGACTGGCAAGCTGGTTGGCTTGGCCAGCTCGCCGACCAGCGAGTGGTTGGTCTTGGCCAGCATGCAGACTGCAAGCTGGTTGGCTTGGCCAGCTTCCCTGTTGGCGAGCTGGTTGGCCTTGGCCAGCTTGCCGTCCGACAAGCTGGACATCTCGTTCCAGCTCGCCGGCCGGCTAGCTGGATGGTCCCAGCCAATCCCGTTGTTTCGGTGATTTTTCAATGATTTTTGTGGTTGCGATTGTTATGTTTACGGAGTTCCTGTGCTTGGAAAGTTTTTAGAATTGCTTCTGATTTGTCCTCGTACGTTTTACAAACCTACTTTGAACCCACGGCGAATCCAGTGTACAGTCTGTGTGACTAAGGAAGAATCGTCGGAGGTAAAGAACGTAGATTCGATAAGAACGCTGTGTCGATGTTGAACACTCCAGAAGATCCCAGATCCTCCAACTGACGTGGCAGATATGGTGGTGGAGCGGGAAGGTATGTAATAGGACAACTTGCATCGGCATGAGATGTAGAGGTATTGGAGAAACATGACACGTGCTCGGTCTCAAAAGCATCAATGACCGGAGCAATTACATATATAGAGGAAGATGAGCAACTGACACCAGAGAAGAAATCTCCGGTGACAGAAATGGAAGAAGAACATACCAACTTCGTATCTCTACGGACTACGCTGTTTTCCAGACCAACTTGGGAAAATTTCCGAAAAATACACGAACTTAATTATTTTTTCCGGAAAAATACACGAACTATTAAGACTACCCGATTAAGACACAAATTAATATTGATTGTCCATTAAATACATAGACTTTTGAATTTCGAAAGTTTCACACACCGATTTTGACGGTGTTATCTCTAATTAACTGCGAGTTAAAACATCGTTAACTTCTAATTAAGCACATGTTAAAACCGTCAAAAAGCTCGGTTGGGTTCATAAAATCCCCAAATCGATTGAAAAACCCTAATTTCTCTCATGTTCCTTTTTTCTCAGAAACCTCAAAAACAAACCGAAATCGATGGCTAAGAGTGAAAGCTCGTGTTCAGATTCATTCTCATCCCGTTCGAAGAAGTATGACGGTCCTCTATGCCACTTCTCGAAGCCAACAAGCAAGAAAAAGGCGTGGACGAATGATAATCCAGGGCAAAGGTTTTACCGGTGTGATTCTCATGGGTTCGTGGTTTGGGCTGATAAGGAGCCACAAAATGGATGGCAGAAACAGAGCTTATTGGAGGCTAGAGACGAGATCCATTAGCAAAACGAAGAAATAAGAAACCTTAAAGAGTGTCTTAATGCAGCTTCTCAACATGCCACTGTAGGAGATTCAACTGCATTATTGCTGGAGGAAGGGGACAAACTCGCAGAGGAGAAGAAGAAACTTGAAACCGCACTGATAACAACAGTTGAGAAGGAGAAATTGCTGAAGCAATTCATTGTTCTTTCGTGGGGAGGCTTCATTGTTGTCACAATCATCCTCGTCGTTGCCATGGTGAAGAAATAGTTGTGTCTTATTTTGTTATGTTTGCTTGGATTTATGTCTTTGTTTTTAATGTTCCATTAGGTTCTGTGTCGTGGTCTGTCATGTTTTAAGTTGTTATCTTTGTGTCGTGTACTGCCATGTTTTTGTTGTTTGTGTTCGAATTTGCTATGTTTCTTTGTGATGTTTCATCAATTAAGTTTGGGTTTGTATCTTCTGTTGTCATGTTTCCTTATCAGCAATGAAGGTTATATGTTGTTTATTTAATCATGTGTTCATTCTTGTGAGTAAGAGATAAAACTAATAATCTAAAAGTGACAAAGATGATGAAGTTTGAGAATACATCCAACAAAAAAGCATCATCCTACAGAGTTTTTAGAGAACACATCCAACCAAACAAGGACCATCTTACTTAGTTTTAAGAGAATCATCCAACATAAACAAGATCATCATACAAAGTTTTTAGTAAATACAACTAGATAACGAAAGAGAGAGATCCTAAGGGTCTGTAGGTTGTTGCCGAGGACCTTGTGGATTTTGAGCAAGAGGTCCCCATACATCAAAGACACGACCAGTGTAAGGAGCAATATTGCAATCAGAACTCTTGGAGTAGGAGGCTGACTTCCCCGCCCACGACCTCTCCCTCGTCCACGGGGACGACCACGTCCTCGAACATTAAGAGCATTTGAACTCTGTGGAGCAGTTGAAGGATATGGATCAACACAAGGTTGTGTGCTAACTGGAGTTGGTGTGGACTGGTTTTGATCATTTCGCCTTCTCTTCGATGCATTTTGAATGCTCCAATGATCATCCTATCAAGACAAATCACATATATCAAAGGTCCAATTAAAAACAAGGATCATCCTATTAAGACAAGACAAGCCACTTACTAGATTTTTTAGGCCGTCCTCTCTTGCGTTTAGGAGCAGCTTCAGGAGCAGCTTCTCGAGTACAAGTTCCAATGTTATGACCAGATTGATTACAGTTGCTACATGTCATGGTTTTTTGGACGCCCATGCATTTTTCTTTTGTCAGGGATTTGTATAGGATCTTTCAGTGTCTTCTTCCACAACCTCTCTCCGTTGACAGGTATGATGTTGTAAGGATCAACATAGCTACAAAATACAAACAATGAATTATAACTTATATAGAACAAACAATAGTAGTAAGATATGTAAAGGGTGTTAACGAGCTGACTCTTCAGGCTCCTTTATGACATAAATGGCATGTTGGCAAGGTATTCCTGTGATGTCCCATCGATTACAAGCGCAATGCTTATTTGGAAGACATACCTCATAGCTACAATCAAACTCACTGACTTCATATAAGCTTTCATTACTTTTAATGACTGTGCAATGGTCACTTGCGTTGTGGTTTTGCTCAAAGATCTCCATGATGTTAGGTGGAAATGGAGTTGAACAGCCCCTTGTTTTGTCACGCTTTCAAGAGTTACGCTTCATTTCAAGTCTTCTGATATCTTGAAGCATGTTAATCAGTGGCAACTTACGAGCTTCCTTGATAATTTTGTTGAAACTTTTTGAGAGGTTCTTACAAACATCCTCGCATCTTTCTTGTGTACGGAAAACGCTCTACACCACGTCTTCTGTTCTGTTTTCATCAAGTCTTGATATGTTGTTGCATCGAACACTTCCAAAGCAGCCATATTGTACTTATAATCACCTTGAGTGAAGCTGAATGCAATTGTCCAGAAATAATCTTCGTACTCTGACTGACCATAAACCTTCTTCCTATTTGCAAAAATGTGTCTATCACAATGCATATGCTCTGCGTCTGGAAGGAGGTCTGCAACAGCGTTGATCAAACCTTTTTGTTTGTCAGATATTACAGTGAATCCATTTCCCAACCCCAAATCCAAATCTGA
The DNA here is from genome assembly GCA_014822095.1 of Diplotaxis tenuifolia. Taxonomy (NCBI): domain Eukaryota; kingdom Viridiplantae; phylum Streptophyta; class Magnoliopsida; order Brassicales; family Brassicaceae; genus Diplotaxis; species Diplotaxis tenuifolia. Next base: position 8,563 of record JABAYD010003770.1, read on the forward strand.
CTTCAACTTATCAACAAACCAAGCCCATTAGGCATTATCTTCAACTCTAACTATCGCCTATGCAATTGGATATATCCTATTATCCGCATCTCGACCAAGGGCTGCGAGAATCTCACCCTTTAACTCTCATTTCATAAACGCTCCCTCAAGTCCTATAATAGGCCGGCAACAACGCTTCCATGTGTTCTTAAGATTCTCAAAAGAAACGTAGAATCTATCGAAAAAAAAACTTACCAACATCACGAGGGATAATCACAATTTTGGTGCTCGTGTTTTCATTTGATCACTTAAGCTCTCTCTCATAATCTCACAGATTCGCGAATTGTTCCCTCTGAGTTTCCATTACCAAGTCTAGCGCCATTCTTCTTGCTTTCGTGCATATCCACTCACAAACTGAGAGAGTGTACCTCATCATTATCTCATCCTTGATGTCAGTCCACTTAATACCAGGCTTTCTCCTTGCTTCATCTTTATATAGCCTTGCAATTGTGCCTTGCCTCAACATCCTTGCTTTGCTACTATTCAGATGGTTATGTTCATCCACATAAGATTTCACCATCCATCTCCCCTTTGTCTTCTCAAGTGAGCAATAAATATTTCACTTGCATTTATCTTTTGTACATACGGCTCCCAACTTTGTTTTTTTTCCCATCTACAAAGCTTGACAGCAAAATTTGTTTTCAAAACATATCATAATAGCTGGTCTTTAAACTCTTCTCCACTCTTGAACGTCTACATTAACCACAAGTAAGGAGGCTATATTTTGTTCTCGAGATAACTGTTTCCTGTCGATTGAAGTCTTCCCACTCATCATCAGTGTCAACCGCAGGAGCCGGATGTTCATCATCCCTTAACGGTCTATCTAATTCTTCTCCTCCATCATCATCATCTCCATCTCTTACTTCCTCACTTGCACCACCTCTTAATCCTCATCATGAATATCCTGAAAGAGTGACTCAAGTGGAATATTATCTCCTCCATCTTCGATGATTTCTTCTTCTACCTCATCACCAACATTTGACTCTTCTCCATTTTCTTCTTCACCTCTCTCTTCTTCACCTTTATTTTCTTCACTTCTCTGATCCTCACCTCTCTCTTCTTCACCTTTATCTCCTTCACTTCTCTGATCCTCACCTCTCTCTTGTTCACCTTTTACTTCTTTACTTCTCTGTTCTTCACCTCTTTCTTCTTCACCATCAACCCTTTCAATCACACTCTGCTCAATATAAATATCAACTCACCTACTTTCACCGCTTCTCTACACATCTCATTAATGGACGCATCTGAAGTGATTTCCGAAATCACTTTCACCGACTCCATAGTTTCTTGTGGAAGCTTGTACCACACATGTTTCACCAACCCATTGGACCCATTGTCTTCACAGAAAGATCCAAACATCAACCACGTCATGTAATCTGGATTGATTACAATATCGTTATTCAAATATCCTCCCCGATAGAAAAAGTTTGTTATCTTTGCTCTCCATTACGCCTCCATAGTAGAGATGAATCTTCATCACTTCAATACAATCAAAGAGAGGAACAAGATTCAGAAACACAAATCAATGTACTAAGGGAAGCAAACTGGATTTTAATTACCTCATCTTCTTCGTATCTCTGAGACATGGAGATCGAACCGACTTCAACGCGCCGTCAGAAAGAAGAGACGGGTATCGAGAAGAAGAGATTAGGGCTCGGTTTGGGGAAAATAGAAATTAGGGTTTTTCAATCAATTTGGGAATTTTATGAACTCAATTTGGGAAAAGTTAACGATGTTTTAACTCGTTGTTAATTAGAGATAACGCCGTCAAAATCGGTGTGTGAAACTTGGGAAATTCAAAATTCTATGTATTTCATGGACAATCAATATTAATTTGTGTATTAATCGGGTAGTCTTAATAGTTCGTGTGTTTTTCCGGCAAAAATAATTAAGTTCGTGTATTTTTCGGGAATTTTCCTGACCAACTTTAGAAAAAAACCATTCCTCATGTGTTAAAAGAAACATATAATCAAATTGTCTATTGATCTTAGTCAAATTTCCCTAAAGAGTGAATATTCTCTCAAATAAGACGTTCAACTGTAGTACTTAGGGAATGAATCACGAGGAGCTAGGGAACCAATTAAATCTAATTAAATATAAATATAGGTTGGTTTAATTTTTTTTAAAATAAATTGCGGTCTCAATATCCTAATCGAGCAAGGTTGTTGCTCTACTAATTTTATTGAGGTTTTGAAGCTTAATTGGAAAGGTGTTACACTTAGGATTTTTATTCAGGTATTGAAATCCTATAGGCGCTAAACATTTGTTTTCATGATATTAAAGAGCTCAACTACTTAACAACACATTCAGCTTTTGACCTTACTGAATATGTATATTGACTAGATCTATTGACCAAAAACAAATGATCTTTCGTCCGATCAATAGCATTGTCGATCAACGCGCTTCTATTCAAGATTTATGTGCTGGTTGAACAAAGCTCACCAAGACCATTAGACTATTGCTCTCGCTATAACCTAACAAAACTTGATCTAACAGAAATAGATTAAGGGCATTATCTCTAGCAAATCCTAAAATCAGGATTCTAGTTAGCAAGTCTAGAACATAGGCATTAAGATAAATTATATTAATGGATTTTACAACTAGCAATCCTATAGTTGGGTCTAACCCCCTCCACCTATTTAAACCCTAAACCTAACAAGTGAAATACTCATACATGGCTAAGTAATTCATAACACAAGCAAAGTAAATAAACTGCATAAATAGATAGATTGATAATAATGGAGTTCCACTCACAAATCTCTCTTAGTCTTCTCTCCAACTCTATAAATCTTAAAAACCTTTAGTTGTGAAAATAAGAATACAAGAAAGCTCTCTTTGCCCTAAACACTTTGGCAAATTATAAATACTAAGGTTAAAACTCGCCAGGTGTAAACTTGTAAATTAGTGAAGTCGTGGGCTTCAAATTGGCTGCGTCACGTATTGGACTTTTTGCTTTTCGGTATCGATCGATATTCTTAGGTGAGAAACGATCGCTTATTAATGCTTCGTGTCAACCATATGCGGGGTCGATATCCAATGATATCTTCTAATTCTCTATAAAATGCTCCAAAACATCACTTTCTCACAAATCACTCACGAACCTATAAATATACTTAAAATATCCTAAAACATAATAGTTAGATAATAAAATATTTATATACCATGGATAAAAGTTGGTCAAATAGATGGTATATCAATTCCTCTAGACTTACACTTTTGCTTGTACTCAAGCAAAAGAAACAGGTAGGCTCTCTGAAAGAGGTTTGAAAATAGAAGGGACTCATTTAAAACATTGAGATCATCACATGTACTATATTGCAATCAACTTCAAAGAGATCCTAATCACAAAAAGCACATTATGCAATATCCTAGCTTAGCAACTAAATCCATCTATCCATCATCTTAGCAAATATTGTCTAACATTCCCCTCAACCAACCTCATATAAAATAAAATAAATAAAAGTGTAGGCTTCACCTTGGGAGTATTGATCAAAGGACACATGGACTCTTACTCAAACAGGTATCTGAATAAATAGGTAATCTCATTCTGGTTTCTTTTCTCCCTATATATCCTTTCTCTGAATCTTTCATAACTCAATGCCAATGAATAGAGATAGGTGCTATGCATTCCTTCTTGTTCATCTTATTGGTTTTCTTTTTCTATTTTTTTTTCTTTTGACAACGATGTAGGCAAATAATTGGATCATTGGTAATGTACCTTTCCATCGCTTTCATCGAAGTGTGATCATTCCTTTGAATTAGAATGGTGGGGTGATGGGTAATGTACTTATCCCTCTGCATCTTAGAAAATCATTTCATCTTTTCTTTTTCTAGATACTGAAGAGAGGAGAGAAGGAAACCAAAAGTTTATAGACTTGTACTGTTTAGACCTGGAGGAGGAATCCGATCCAATGTATCTCAAGCCCGAAGACAAGCGGTTTCGTCAGGTTTAGTATTGGAGGTTAGCTGGTTCCTTCAAACAATCTAAGCAAGTGTGGATAATTAACGGGTTGATCCACTTTAGCATCTTTAGTACTATCTGTAATAAGTAAACCTAGAATGGTGCTAAAAGAATTGTTCGATAACAAGTGAAAATCAAAAATTTCATGGTCGCCTTCTTGAACTCAATAAAAAAAATTGAAAATAATTTAATAAAAAGGTAACTTAATATGAGTAAAACATCCCCCATGCTTAAATTACACTATCCCCAGTGTAACTCAGCGGGATGGATGAGGAAAAATTAAATCAAAAGTACTCAATGTAACAAGTAAGAACGATATACTTGACCGTACTCAATATCGATCGATGTGACTAGTGAGGAATCGATCGATCGTGTCGATCATTATCAACATGTCTTTGTCGGTCGATAAGAAGGCAATCTTTCTACTCGAATTTTTTTTTAACCTGCAGAAATTAAAGACGAAAATAAGTAATAAAAAACTGAAAATGAAAATGAAAATTAAAATACCTAATAGAGGGTTTCCTCTCGTTCAGCGCTTCGTTATAGTCATTTAGCTTGACTTTGAAGGTATTGGAGCTAGTGTGTGGAAACGCAACTACTTGTTGGAAAACAAGTATCCACATCATTTTTGTTGACTCTGGACCACGTGGCTATGAAACTTTTTGTGGCTTCATCACCCCTGGTCCATCTGTCATCCATCTTGACTACTGCATCTAAAATATTTTGTAGCCTATCTTGAAGGTATTCAATGCTGAAAATGTGCCTCCCAATCTTATCAAGGGCATATTCTGAAAATTCCTTTAGTTCCGTATGCACTAAATCAAGCACAGCTTGCTTATCCTGTAACAACTTCTCTCAGCCTCGTGTCGACTCGGTGTCAATCGATGCGACCAGTGTTGCACCGATCGATTTGTAAGGTCCTCCATCAATCGATACTGATGTCTCATGACAAAATGCAAGTTGTTTCTGAAATGCTTTTTTTCTCCTTCTGCATCCATTGGGTTTCTGAATGTAATCCATTGATGCTTCTGTCAAATGGGAAGTATATATCATCGCAATGACATCTCCTGTCAAGTCTGTCCTCAACAGTGCTCAGAGTCTTGTAAACTCTGTCTATGACCTTATTAACTTCTGCTCTTGTATAGAACTTCGGCTCTGGTAGTTTCTTAGCGTAGATTGACTTTGCAGTGTGTCTATCGATCGATGTCAAGCCTGAAAAGTGAAAGTCAAGTTAATTATGGAAAGTGTCAACTTCCTCCTACATTACACTCATCTGGGCAGCAAATGTTTCCAAGTAACACATAGTGGGGGAAGTGTAACGATGACTCACGTCCTCCTCACAAGTGTTCAGTCGATCTTTTCCAGTGCTGCGAATCTTGCGTCGATCGATACGTAACTAATGTTTCGATCGATGCGAGTGTATCCTGTCGATTCTTCTCCTTCTCAAGGAGCATATCCAAACTCATCTCAGTGTGCTCCATAATCATCCTTATTTTCCCAGTGGAATACCTTGACTCCATATCGGTTATTGGCATGTATTCCATGATCTAGTTGGATATCGATCGACATGTGAAGATGTGTGTCGATCAACAGGAATGTCCTCATGTCAGTCGATATTGGTCGTGTTCAATCGATCGATGGATGCTGAAAGAGGTTTCTGGGTCCATAAGGATGTCTGCTATGTCCTCACTGAATGCTTGGAGAATCCTTGCATCCATAGCTCGTCTGTGGCCATCGAGGTCCCTGAAAATACCAAACTCATCTACAGTAAGATAACTAGGATCTATATAACATTGATTTAATAGAGAGTTAGGGTTAGATTTTAGATCGAGCGGTGCGTCAAGTGCGGTGTCGATCGATGCAAGATGAGTGCCAACGGTCGAGTTCGGTAGGTCAGTTTCTGCACTTCTGATTATTTCATGAGGAAGGCTGAAACTAGTGCCCTTCTTCCTTTGCCTCGTGATGGCCCTCGTTTCTTGCATCTTGTCTGTTTCTTTGGTATGAAAAACCTTCGTGGCTGCAAGACTCCTTATATACCATCTCTTTCCTTTTTTGAAAGTGGACAATTTCCAATTTTGTTGAAGTCGGTTGCCTTAAAATCGATCGATGTTGCTTGATGTGTGTCGATCGATTCGCGTGTCCGTTTTGCTGAATGAGGTTGTGTGTTGATCGATTCAGGAGTATCCATGTCGACTGATTTCAGTCTCCTTGTTCTGTAGGAGTGCTCTAGAAGTCTATCTTCTGCAAGAATAGCATGAATCTCTATAGCACGCTCCTCCTCATAGTCCTCATCATACTCCTCTTCATGCTTCTCTAGGATGATTAAAGTATCTATTACAAAACTTTCATGGAAGCCACTATCTGCTCCACTACCTGTGGAATAATCATCGTGTGATCTTATGGTTTGATACGCGAAGCTTGAGTAGCAGTGATCTGTCAAGTACATATAGATCGATGTGTTAGGATGCATATCGGTCGGCACCTGATGACTGGTGTCGGTCGATGACAAGGTATGTGTATCGATCGATTATGTGTAGTCGGTTTCATACTCAGCTCTACAATGGCACGCGGCGATGCATTCAAGGTCATTTCCAGTCTCCATAAATTTACATGTTGTTTGGATAATAATAAATGTTCTAATTGACTAGAGTAAGGCATAACATGTTGGTGTTCATGTCACAAATTTCTGCTCGGTGGCCACTAATGCTCTTCCAAATAGGAGGGAAGAATTCCTGTTTAACTTGATGTCTAGGACATGAAATTCTACAGGAACTATGGTTTTACCAATCTGCACCTCAAGGTCTTTGATGATACCTCATGAGTTCCTTTGAGAACAGTCCACAAAAGTGAAAGATTCTTCTTAAGGCTCTACTTTTAGATCTGGCTGGTCTGCCATAATCTTAGGTAGGATGCTGACTGGTGCTCCTGTATCACATATTGCATGTGGGAATTCAATACCCTTTCACCATGCATGGTATTGCAAACTTCCCAGGGTCACTCTTCTTCTTTACTGTGCTGATCATTTGTTTCATCTTTTCCTTGACAGGATGAAACATTCTATTAATGTCCTCCCCAGTTTCCGTTATCTCTCTTAAGAACATCCACAATATGTGGGTGAAGTAAACCTCCTCAAGTTTATCCAATGGGATCTTCAGGACTCTCTTAGTGAAACCATCCATCTCCTTACAATTAGGTTCCCTCTTCAGATGTTTAGGAAAATTTTCCTTCCTTTTCCCTAAGGTTCTCCTTAGGGTAGCCTTATCAAATTCCATAGGTTCTTGTGTCGTATCTAAAGGTTTACTGCTGGTATTTGGTGGGTTAGGTGATGGTTTGGTTGGTGGTCTGAGTGCATTGATCCGTGATATATCAATAGGTGGTAGTCGCACTCGGTATATAAGAGGTCCGTGTCGATTTCTGGCTCAAGATATCGATCGATGTTTGGTTTGAAAAGGCTGGGTGGATGTGGGTGTTTCACAGAAAACTCCTCATGCATCAGGATCCCTACTGCATTGCACTCTGTAGGCGA
>JABAYD010003780.1:0-10556 GCA_014822095.1 Diplotaxis tenuifolia
TCTCGTGTAAATCTAGTTAGTTAGATCAACTAGTTGTAATTCGGGTATTAAGAGTGGTTAGATATCATGTAAAAATCAACAGTTCATAGTCATGTTTTTAATATTGAAAATAAAGAAATTTTGAAAATAATTGAATAAAACTCAAAGAGAAAAGTAAATGTTTGTGGTCACCCCCCCCCAGACTTAGATTACACTGTCCCAGTGTAATCTAGTCGAAGAAAGGAAAGTCAAAAATAGAACTAAAAGTTGAAATGTTATGTTAGTGTTTCGTACCTCTCTGTCTCTGGTGTCGATCGATGCAGGCACCTACGTATCGATCGACGTCAGTGTGACAGAAACTCTGCATCGTGTCGGAGATGTCTAAATTGGTGATTTGTTAGTGGTGTTAGCTCTGTTAGACAGGTCAAACACAAGTGATAACCAGTGAAATAGTCTAAAAACACAGAGTACGAAAATAAAAGTCATACGAATCCAAAAGCATGAAACGAAATAGTTCATAAAGATAAGGGATAGAAGTGGGAGGACTAATAAGTGTCCTCGCCTGTCTCCTCCGCATCGTACGAGGAAAAAAACGCAGTGAGAATCTAATTCAACTCTCACCCTAAAAGAATCGGAAGAAAGAAGACAAAGGGAAGAAAAGATTACCTGCAAATGAGCAACCGCGTAATCGCCAAGGTAGCACTGGAAGAATGGAGAAGTTGAGAATACAAAACAGAAGAAAGAGTAGTTAGTGTCGAAAACCCTAAAAATGTAGGGCACGCGTCACCATGGGAAACCATGCGGGGGAACAAATCTCGACGTCTCGGCAAAGAAGCTTCTTTTTCCCGCCAAACTCCGGTTCAGGGACCAAAAGAACCAAGGAAAGTTCAAAGAAGTATTTCTTCCAGCTTGAAATGTCCTTACGCTAGGAACAAACAAAAAAAATCATGGATCCATACATTAATCGGATCTCAACTCTAAGGATCCCGGATTCAAAAGACCCCGATCCTTTACTACATAAGACTCCTTCCACGCCTCCAAGATCAAGGCTCCAGCCTCAACGAAATTTAGGAAACGCGACAAGCTGCTACCTATTCCAAGTTAAGCAAGGGAGAACCGGTCCTTGCCTAGGTTCAGAATGAGTTCCGACTTCAGTGGAACCCAAGACAGCAAGATCATTGGAGCGAGACCCTACTTATGGGAAGCCTGCTGAAAATGGGCAACTCCGGTTAACTCGAGTGCACAGGTTATTCCCCGACGAAATCGAGAATTAAGGGGTAAACTGAAAATGGGCAACTCCGGTTAACTCGAGTGCACAGGTTCACACCTCCGGGTCCCCGATAAGGAAGCGCTCCAGATCCCCGCTAAGAGGAACCCCGGCATTGGTCCCTGGAACCGCTCCCCGATAAAGAAAATGGAAAAGTTCCGATTAGGAGAACCTTCCATTTTTCAATTATGGAAGACTTCCATCTGCTTAAACTGACTAGAACCGACCTAAAGACGGCTATATAAAGAAGACTAAAACCCTAAGACAAGGGATCAACTCTTTTAGACTTGGAGGCTTAACTTAGACGGCTAGAATTAGGGTTCTTACTCGATACTTTGTAACCCCTTCTTGTTTGATCTAATAAACGTCTCTTCAAGTCTTGTCTTTTCTTATTATATTCATATTCATACAAACACCTACTAAATACCTTCCAAATACCCTTGAACCTATACAAACTACCAGCTCACTCATCGTTCCGTGGTACTCACAAAGAGCCTACACAAAAATCTCCAAACATCTCGCTCTATGGGGAGTCTAGCCGCTGTGTTATCTGATTCGAACTTGGAACGTTTTCCCTAAGGATGACCTTACCTCTCCAATGGGGGATCCTTCGGAGGTTATTAAGGTTCTTCTGGGTGGACTTCTTCAAGTAGTTTCTGCGAACTGCTTTCATCTTTTCTTCTTTCTCCTTGTGTTTTTGATAGAGGCCATGTTGTTCTGAGTAGGTCACTTCCCAACTCCATCATTTTGGGGAGCGGCTGTCTAAAAAGAATCTGATGACCAGCCGTGAAGAGCTCTAAGGTTTAAGGCGTCAGGTATCGGAAGAGAAGGAGAGACGCGTGGCTTGGGAGCTAGAAGTTCGCGAACACTAGGACAAGGTAAAGGATTTGGAGAAGGTGGCCGAGGCGTCTTCTGCCGATGCGCTAGCTGCGGGCCAAAAGAATATGAAACTGGAGGAAGAGATGGAGACTTCTAGGCTGGAGACAGTGGTGGATGTTAATGTCACAAGCAGAGCCATCATTAAGATTTACTCGGGACGTTGGCCCAGTACAAGATGGTGATGTTGGACGAGGCAAAACGTAAAGGGATTCCACCTCCTTCTTTCAAAGATGTGCCTGCTATCCCGTCGACTTGGATCCTTCCATGAAGTTCTGAGATCTTGTTCTCCCTTATGTTTTTTGCTCTTTTATGTGATACTTTACCTCCCTTTTTCTTGCATGGTAGACTGGTTACGGCTTTTAATAAAGACAAATTTTAGTTCAATGCTCCTTTCTTGCTTAAATCCTCATCATCTTGACTCAATTTTTTATAGTCGGTTGTAGTAGTAGTGCTTGATCTCTTGGGTTTCCCCCTTCGAGATTCGCCGATGTCTTCTGCTTTTCGCATCTCGATTCATAGTTTTAAGTAGAACCTGCTGCCCCTGTCTTGGGAGGCTACGATCTGTGAATGGGACTCATAGTTTATGTTGAACAGATGTCCAAAAGGTTCCCTATAGGATGTGGTTTGGAGAGTCGTTGTGGACTTTAGGTCATGTAGATCTGAAGCTATGCGAAAGTACGTAGACTTTAGATATCAGGGTTCCTTGGAAACTTTGTAAGTTTAAGACTCGTGAGTGATCTCCTATGTCTCGGACCCTTAGGTCACTTATAGACTTGGGATTCAGAAGTCGTCGTAGGAAACACATGGGTTTCGAACCTGGAGGTGTTTGATAGGATGCATAGTCTTTGAACCTGGAAGTCAGTTATACTATAACATATGGATTGTAGACCCTGAGGCCTATATGAGCCCGAAGTTGTTTTTATAACCCGGAGTTTTGGTTCGAAGGGACCGTAATATGTCTTCCTAAGTGAGGCCACTACCGGTACCTTTCATACCCCGCATTCTACCGCTCGGAAGCTGGTCAGTATCGAGATCCTATGCTGCATGCTGCTTCTGCAGAAGCCACTACCAAACTTTGTATTTTTGTGCTGGTGTGGGTGAAAACCCAAGTGCCAGACTTTACTACCCCCATGTCTGGTCAAACAGTCATGTGCTCCCTATATGTCAAACTACTTTCGCACTTTTTCTCCATGTATTTCATAGTACTTTTGCAATTTTTTGTTTTGGGACCCCGATATGCCTTGGGCTATACAAGGTTTTAGGTAGTATTGACATCATACTCAGATTGATCAGATCCATTCCTGCCTCTAGTCTCATACCCGTTTGTTTTTGTGTGGACGTGCCACATGTCATTGAGGCTTGACTGGGATCAGAGGTTTCATTGGACCTGATCCAGCCTTATATGCCCCTTTTAGTATTTTAGTTTTCTTACTGCTCTTCATAGTCTGAACTCTTTTATTATATAAGCTTTGTCCGTAGACTTTTAGCATACATATGAGTAGGAAACCGTAATGCTTAAATAATACGTAGTGTTATAAATAGAAATCTAGAAATCATAATAGGTTATAAGGTATCTTAATAGGTGGACTATGTTTTACCTTTGCTATCTAGTAGCTAGTGACTTATCGCGGAACCTTTTTCCCTTGTTGAAAGTTCCTAGTGCGGCGTTGTCGATTTGATATCCTCCTGGTCGTATGGCCCAAACTTGTCGTCGATATGTTAAGGATTCTTTCCTCCACTGCCTCGATTAAGATCAGGAGGAATTCGGTTATCTTTGTTGCTAGCTCCTCTCCGGAGTCCCTTTCTAATCTGTAGACCGCCACGTTGCTCTTGGATGGGACTTGCCCCGGGGATCATTGATTGGTGTTGATTTCATATGGGACCCCAAAGAATCTCGGGGGTTGCTGCCCCAATGTCGTAGATGTTCTTCCCTCAGCGCTCGCATCATTTTTCTATGAGAACCGTGGCGGGGCAACAAATTTGGGGTTCCCCAGGCTAGATCCGGACTTTTCTTGTGGAAGCGATTGAAGTTCTTGGTAGTTTTACAGGGTTCAATCCATTCAAGGATACATCGAAGAAGTGTCTGTGAAGTGGTTCTCCGTAAGGGAATTGGGACATCCAACTTTGCTTCTTAATTCTTTTCTTCCGATCAGAGTTCTCTGGTCGTCGAGGTACTTGGTAGCACAGGGAGAAGAGGTCTATAGGCTGTCGCCTTGCTTGAGACAGCGAGTGATGCAGTTCTGTCTCCAATGGTTCCCGACCCATCGTGCACTCCTTCTCATTTTGGTATCCGGTCCCCGCACTCGTAAGGTTTGGGACCCGTTCTGTAATTGCTATAAGGCATTGGTCTTCCCTTTCAGGGTAGTTTGGTAGCAGGATCGACAATTCTCCTGGTGTCCTCTGATAGATTTGATGCCCCACGGGGTTGGGAACTTTATCAACTGGTGGAGTGTAGAAGGTACAGCTCCCATACCGTGAATCCAAGGTCTTCCTAGGATCATTTTGTAGGATGATTGGCAGTCGACGACGAGGAACTTGATTGACATGTTTACTCCTTTAGTGTATACTGGGAGGACTACCTCTCTGGCGGTCTGCTTGACTTCTCCGCTGAATCCTACGAGTGGGATTACTTTCCTGGTCAGAACGCTTGCGTCCAGCCCCAGGTCTTGGTAGGCGGTTTGGAAGATGATGTTGCTCGAGCTTCCGGTGTTCACCAGGATCCTTCTCATCAGACAGTTTGCTACATTGAGAAATATCACATGACCGTCGTGGTGGGGAGCTAGGACCTCTTCTTGTTCCTTTGTAGTGAAGGTTCTTTCGTCGGTTCCCAGGAGTTGTCGTTTTGGCTTGGATCTCTTCAAGCCTAGCTTAGCGTTCCGGGTGTTCTTCTTCACTGCTGTGTGACTAATACCGCTAATCTCTGAACCTCCTAATATGACGTGGATCGCTTGGTCCTGTCGAGGTGGCGATGCAAGCACGGTTCCAATGGATTTCTTGGGGGCCTCTTTGTTCAAAAGAGCCTTGGACTTTTCCGAAAGGAATTCCCGGAGGTGCCCCTTCTGGAGGAGCTCGTTGACTTCGATCTTGAGAGCAATGCAATCCTCCGCCTTGTGACCGTGGTCGTGGTGGAAGTCGCACCAGAGATTAGTGTTCGAGAAGGAGTCTGTCGCCTTCATCTTTGGAGGCCATTTGACCTGCGGACCCATCTGTCTCAAGGCATGGATGAGTTCCGGCTTTGACAGAGATATCTGGCCAAATCGAGACCCACATTCCTTCTGTCCTCTCTGGCGGCCGGTTCATGTATGGACCTTGGTTCCGGATTTCTTGGTCTTTCGTTGATTTTTGGAAGAACCTTTCAACTCGATCATTTCGATCAGATCTAATAGCGTTTTTATCTTGCTTCTGCTGCGCCTTGGCGCGGTTGGCAACGTCTTTATTCCATTTTACATGGGCCAAGCTTGAGAGAGCACGTCTTCCATGTTTTACATTGGTACTTGGTCAGCTCCTTGTAGAGATCCCCATCCGAAAGAAGACCTCCCTTGAAAGCCGAGATTGCAGTGTCAATGTTGCATTCTTGAATAAATACCTTCTCCTGATTGAAACGAGCTATGTAGTCGCCGAGGAGATTCCTCCATGAACTTGTCACTAAGAGCAGCGAAGGATGATATGGACATGGTGGGCAGGATGATGTACCATTGCAAAGCGGGTCCGATTAGGGTGGAACCGAATCCTTTGCACATGGTCGCTTCCTGTGACTCCCTTGGGAGAGCTCAGCGAGCATCCTTTGCTTGTATTGGGCAATATGGTCATCGGGATCATTGGTGCCATCGTACATCTTTATGTTGGGGAACGAGAACTTCTTCGGCCTCTCGACGAGGGCGATCTCATCCGCAAAGGGGGTATTGGCGTAGGAACCGTGGTTGCTCTTCCGAATTGGAGGGGCTACCCCAGGAATTCTTTCCATCATAGATTGCACGGTGTCAAACTTCCGGGAGAATACTTGCTCCAGATAAGCAGTGACAGAGGATTTCATCGCGGTAGCCTCTCTAGAGGCATCACTCTTCGAATCTGACTCGGAATCACTAGATATCGTCTCATGGGTCTGTGCGGCTTTGGTCTTGTCGTGTGGTGCCCCGGTATCGTCTCCTGGTTGACGGATGGTGTCTCCTTCAGCCCCAGGCGTATCTAAACTTGGCATAGAACGTACTCATGCATGGAAGTGGCACTTCTTATTGCTTGTCGTGTTGAGGGCTTGATTCTTGTCTCGGAGGACTAGATTTTATGTTTCGAGTTGGGTGAGCTTCTCAACACTTTGCTCCAGGTGCTTTGAATGCTCAACTAGTTTCTCCTTCAGTCTCTGAACCTCAGAAGAGAGCTCGGGATCGTCGGTAGCTTCCCGAGCTATGTGCAAGTCGGTTACTTGGCTTTGCAATGCGTTGATTTGTCTCTAGAGTTCGGCTTCTCTTGGAGTAGCCTCTGGTAGGGTTTCTGACCCACGCATCTATATCATCACGTAGCTTAGATTACTCCCCTCTTTCTAGCACCAAACTTTTTGGGGATTTTTGTGTAGGCTCTTTGTGAGTACCACGAAACGATGAGTGAGCTGGTAGTTCATATAGATTTGAAGGTATTTGAAGGTATTTTAGTAGATGTTTGTATGAATATGAAGATAATAAGAAAAGATAAGAATTGAGGAAACATTTATTAGATCAAACAAGAATGAGTTACAAAGTAGTGAGTAAGAACCCTACTTCTAGCCGTCTAAAGCAAGCCTCCAAATCTAAAAGAGTCGATCCCTTGTCTTTGGGTTTTAGTCTTCCTTATATAGTCGTCTTTAGGTCGGTTCTAGTCGGTTTAAGCAGATGGAAGTCTTCCATATTCGGAAATATGGAAGGTTCTCTTTGTCGGAAGTTTTCAATTTTCTTTATCGGGGAGCGGTTTCAGGGACCAAAGTCGGGGTTCCTCTTAGTGGGGATCTGGAGCGTTCCCTTATCGGGGACCCAGAGGTCTGGACCCTGCCTGGAGTCTGGAAGAAATAATACCTGATTATTTTCCCCAACAATATCAGTTTTCCTTGGGAAAGACATCGCTCTACACAACATATTCCCCCAGGTTCGTGTTAGGTCAGAACCGTGTTTGGAGCCTGGAAAGAAACCGTTTTCCCCTAGATAGAATGAAGCTTGACATGTGTCTTTGGAACTTGGACCTGATTGTAGTTGATTATGCAGGATTTGGGCCTGGTGTATGAATCTTGGTTGTACTCGCACCTCAAATTACTCGAACTTGTTGTGGGAAAAGGCCTTGCTGCTTTGGTAGTGCAGAATATATAAGATGTGAGAGCCGTTGGTCTCTTTCGTGAAAGTTTTAGGAGGAATAGAGATGGGTGGCAGATGTTATAAAAATTTTAAACCTTTTTTTTGGAATGAATTGTTAATACTGTCGGTCGGCCAGATACGCTTTCCTTTTTGAAGCCTTCAGTAACGTAAGCTTGCTTTATTGGCTCCTCAAAGAGCGGGATTTTCTGAATTTGAATTTCAGAATCAGGTCTTCTTTATCGTTTGAGATCCGAAACTGGCGGTTTCCTCGAGAAGGAAGCAAGCGCGTCGCCTTTAAATACTCATTTCTTCTCGTTTCAACATCATCATATCAAAATTTTGTCGTCGTCTTTTAAGTATCTTTCTTTCTCCCGAGTCCACATAACTTTGATTGGATAGCTATCGACTTATTGGCTAATCTGGTTGTCTTTCATCTGTTTAAACTTTATCAATCAGGAAACGATCTTAGCATGTCGAAACGCTCCGGTTCTTCAGTTCCTCTTACTGCTGAGAAGTTTGGGTTGAAGAGGAGAACAGACTCTCCCTCATCTAAATCTGGCAGTTCCTTGGATCCTCACAACGAATCCGAGCACGATCTTCTGGCTCCGACCCCCTATATTATGTCTCACATGTTTCTCCATTGGTACTTGGTCAGCTCCTTGTAGAGATCCCCATCCGAAAGAAGACCTCCCTTGAAAGCCGAGATTTCAGTGTCAATGTTGCATTCTTGAATCAATAGCTTCTCCTGATTGAAACGAGCTATGTAGTCGCGAAGAGGTTCCACTCGGTGCTGAAGGATCTCGTAGAGGCTATCTGAGGTTTTCTCCAGGTTTTGGCTGCTTGCAAACTGCTCCATGAACTTGTCACTAAGAGCAGCGAAGGATGATATGAACATGGTGGGCAGGATGATGTACCATTGCAAAGCGGGTCCGATTAGGGTGGACCGAATCCTTTGCACATGGTCACTTCCCGTGACTCCCTTGGGAGAGCCCAGCGAGCATCCTTTTCTTGTATTGGGAAATAATGGTCATCGGGATCATTGGTGCCATCGTACATCTTTATGTTGGGGAACGAGAACTTCTTCGGCATCTCGACGAGGGCGATCTCATCCGCAAAGGGGGTATTGGCGTAGGAACCGTGGTTGCTCTTCCGAATTGGAGGTGCTACCCCAGGAATTCTTTCCATCATAGATTGCACGGTGTCAAACTTCCGGGAGAATACTTGCTCCAGATAAGCAGTGACAGAGGATTTCATCGCGGTAGCCTCTCTAGAGGCATCACTCTTCGAATCTAACTCGGAATAACTAGATATCGTCTCATGGGTCTGTGCGGCTTCTGTCTTGTCGTGTGGTGCCCCGGTATCGTCTCCTGGTTGACGGATGGTGTCTCCTTCAGCCCCAGGCGTATCTAAACTTGGCATAGAACGTACTCATGCATGGAAGTGGCACTTCTTATTGCTTGTCGTGTTGAGGGCTTGATTCTTGTCTCGGAGGATTAGATTTTAGGTTTCGAGCTCGGTGAGCTTCTCTACACTTTGCTCCATGTGCTTTGAATGCTCAACTAGTTTCTCCTTCAGGCTCTGAACCTCAGAACAGAGCTCGGGATCGTCGGTAGCTTCCCGAGCTATGTGCAAGTCGGTTACTTGGCTTTGCATGGCGTTGATTTGTCTCTAGAGTTCGGCTTCTCTTGGAGTAGCTTCTGGTAGGGTTTCTTACCCACTCATCTCTATCGTCACGTATCTTAATTACTCCCCTCTTTCTAGCGCCAAACTGTTTGGGGATTTTTGTGTAGGCTCTTTGTGAGTACCACGAAACGATGAGTGAGCTGGTAGTTCATATAGATTTGAAGGTATTTATGGTATTTTAGTAGATGTTTGTATGAATATGAAGATAATAAGAGAAGATAAGAATTGAGGAAACATTTATTAGATCAAACAAGAATGAGTTACAAAGTAGTGAGTTAGAACCCTACTTCTAGCCGTCTAAAGCAAGTCTCCAAGTCTTAAATAGTCGATCCCTTGTCTTTGGGTTTTAATCTTCCTTATATAGTCGTCTTTAGGTTGGTTCTAGTCGGTTTAAGCAAATGGAAGTCTTCCATATTCAGAAATATGGAAGGTTCTCTTTGTCGGAAGTTTTCAATTTTCTTTATCGGGGAGCGGTTTTAGGGACCAAAGCCGGGGTTCCTCTTAGTGGGGATCTGGAGCGTTCCCTTATCGGGGACCCAGAGGTCTGGACCCTGCCTGGAGTCTGGAAAAAGTAATACCTGATTATTTTCCCCAACAATATCAGTTTTCCTTGGGAAAGACATCACTCTACACAACATATTCCCCCAGGTTCGTGTTAGGTCAGAATCGTGTTTAGAGACTGGAATGAAACCGTTTTCCCCTAGATAGACTGAAGCTTGACATGTGCCTTTGGAACTTGGACCTGATTGTAGTTGATTATGCAGGATTTGGGCCTGGTGTATGAATCTTGGTTGTAATCGCACCTCGAATCACTCGAACTTGTTGTGGGAAAAGGCCTTGCTGCTTTTGTAGTTCAGAATATATAAGACATGAGAGCCATTGGGGTCTTTCGTGAAAGTTTTAGGAGGAAAAGAGATGGGTGGAGGATGTTATAAAAATTTTAAACCTTTTTTTTTGGAATGAATTGTTAATACTGTCGGTCGGCCAGATACGCTTTCCTTTTTGAAGCCTTCGGTAACGTAAGCTTGCTTTATCGGCTCCTCAAAGAGCGGGATTTTCTGAATTTGAATTTCAGAATCAGGTCTTCTTTATCGTTCGAGATCCGAAACTGGTGGTTTCCTCGAGAAGGAAGCAAGCGCATCGCCTTTAAATACTCATTTCTTCTTCTCTCAACATCATCATATCAAAATTTCGTCGTCGTCTTTTAAGTATCTTTCTTTCTCCAGAGTCCACATAACTTTGAATGGACAGCTATCGACTTATTGGCTAATCTGGTTGTCTTTCATCTGTTTAAACTTTATCAAACAGGAAACGATCTTAGCATGTCGAAACGCTCCGGTTCTTCAGTTCCTCTTATGGCTGAGAAGTTTGGGTTGAAGAGGAGAATATACTCTCCCTCATCTAAATCTGGCAGTTCCTTGGATCCTCACAAC
>JABAYD010003782.1:0-10509 GCA_014822095.1 Diplotaxis tenuifolia
TCGAGACGAAACGAGGGACCCTTCGACCATGGTTCAGAGGGCGGTTGGAGTTGAGAGACGGACGTTTCGCGTCGGGAGTACACGAAAGGAGGCTCGGAACGGACCAGCTCGTCGTGCAACGAACCGAACCGGCCGGTTCAGCTCGTCGGACGGCGAACTGGTCTGAGCTGGCCAGCTCGCCGTGCGGCGAGCTGAACCGTACGGTTCAGTTCGCCGCACGGCGACCGGTTCGCCGTTCGTCGAGCCGAACCGTTCGGTTCGGGTCTTCGGACGTTGAACCAGTTAGGTCGAACCATGCTCGCGATGCGGTTTTATGCGGTTTTTCATGAAATCGGAGATTGTGTTGTTTACTTTTCCGAGATGACGATTTCTAAGTTTTAAACGATTTCCTTTGTTCGGAAAGTTCTTGAGTTTTATAAAACGAATTCTCGCGCATTTTATAAAACGTAGCTTTGTTTTGCGGAGGCTTTTGGCCGTTGATTCTGTCGTACCGATTTTGACCCCAACATCGATTCTCGATCGTACAGCCTTTTGTTCTGTCTCAATCGAAGTTTCCTTTGAAATTTTACGACGAAAACAATTCAGCTCAACGAATCGAGACTGTCCAGACCAGCTCTACGGTGGGCGAGCTGGACAGGCTTACTCAGCTCGCCCAATGGCGAGCTGAACCACTCCTCAAGGTTCGCTCTTGATTCTCTGTCGCACAGCTTTTCGTTTCATCTCAATCGGAGTTTTCGTTGAGATTTGACGACGAAAACAAGTCAGCTCGACTAATCGAGACTGTCCGCACCAGCTCCCCAGTGGGAGAGCTGGACAGGCTGACCCAGCTCGTCCAATGGCGAGCTGGACCACTCCTCAAGCTTCTCTCTTGATTCTCGATCGCACAGCTTTTCGTTTCATCTCAATCGGAGTTTTCGTTGAGATTTTACGACGAAAACAAGTCAGCACAATGAATCGAGACTGTCCGCACCAGCTCGCTAGTGGGCGAGCTGGACAGGCTGATCCAGCTCGCCCAATGGTGAGCTGAACCACTCCTCAAGCTTCTCTCTTGATTCTCGATCGCACAGCTTTTTATTTCATCTCAATCGGAATTTTCGTTGAGATTTTACGACGAAAAACAAGTCAGTTCGATGAATCGAGACTGTCCGCACCAGCTTGCCAGTGGGTGAGCTGGACAGGCTGAGCCAGCTCGCCCAATGGCGAGCTGGATAGTCCTCAAGCTTCTCTCTCGATTTTTTGATCGCACAGCTTTTCGTTTCATCTCAATCGGAGTTTCCGTTGAGATTTTAATACGAAACAAGTCAGCTCGATGAATCGAGACTGTCCGCAGCAGCTCGTACGCAGTCCCAAATCACCGATGAAACTAAACTACGTCTGATTTCAAAATTTTATTAGACTTCTAATTTCTCGAAGGCAATGAATGAAAACGTCTTGTAAACTGCCGTAAAACCTAGGGAACTTAGAATTTAGGGGGATAATCTAGCATGCTAAGTCGTAGGCAATTTTTGTCTACCTCAATCTATTGTTCTCTAACTATTCAGGCATAACTCGCAAACCGATACAATCTCGTACAACCGAGAAACGATTGCAACACATTCAAGCATACTCATCTCATTTCCAAAAGAAAGAACTAAAGAAGGCTAACGTCGACTTAAAACCAACTCATTCCTAAAAAAATTCGAAAAACAGACATACAAGTCATCACCAATCCATAAAGGTCTTTAATCGACCCATATTGTCGATCATCCCAATCCTTCAAAGGAAATTCATTTGTTTTCTTGTCTTAAAAAAGGGAGGGAGTAGGTGCGTATCTATACTCGTATACTCCATAATTCAAAAAAGATTTTTCCTCGCATTAAGAAAACGCTTTCTATAAAGCAAACTCTCGCAAAAAATAGGCGAAAAAATATTCGGACAATGCGATGCCTCGTCAAAATCATCCCAAAAGCAAACAAAAATCGAAGATTCGTCTAAACGCTAAGAACTCTAAACACTAAGAACTGAACCAAACCATCCGAGAAATACACTCGAGGACTATACAGAATCTCTCATCGCAATCACGCCTTTAGAAAACCTCTGCCAAACTTCAGAGTGAAACTCGATGATTTGCCGAAGTCATAAAGATCTTTTCCAACTTGATAAAACAAGTTTCGTATAAGAGTCAAAAAATAATTATACGAGAAATATTTAGGCATCAAATCATTGCTCTCATTTTCCATTGAACCAAGTGAGTCACGGAATAATATCAAAAATATTTGCGATCAAAATAATTTGCGACAGACAACAATCGAAAACACAAGTAGCAGCAATAAAGAACACGTCATCCTTGTTCGCCGACTAATCCTATCACTAGTCAAGTGATTCATCCCGCTAAAAAGTTTCGCGACTAGATCTCGGTGAAATAACCTTTGGTAAAACTCCGTGAGTGATTCCAAGAAACTATCACCGAAGAATCAAAAACAAAGCGGAAAAGTTTTCTCAAAAATTCGCGGAAGCATCATTATTTTGACATCTCCATACGTCGCGTCAATTTACTAAATTTGCCGCCCGTTACTTATGCAAGAAATCCTTCGTAATCGAAGACCTTGAGGTACGAAGTAACATTTGAAAGTAAACTTAACAGGTTTTGCAAAAAGTACTTTCGATATAGCAAAGCCATACGATCTAACCTTGGACAACCAATCTAAAACTCTGTTTCCTCGCACCACGATCTAAAAGATCTCATTCTTTAGCCCTGCATATCACGGGCATCCGCTCTCATTCCTCTCGACTACATCTGAGAATGAAACCACCCCGCAACTGACTCCGCACGGGCTCTGCATCGAGCTTCTTAGGCTTTATCTCCCTCGGATAAAAAAGAAACAACTTCCATACGAACAAAGGAATGCTTATACGAAACTTTCATCGTATAAGTCAAACCTGAAAACGGAAAACCATTTTCTACGATCATGGCTATACCTGGCATATCAATCTTGACAAACGCTACTTGGCCCTTGTCCTATCACGTTTCACTTCGACGCTGAGCTAGGTTACGGCATCCCCTATAAGGGCGATCCAAACCGACTCAACCTTATTGATAGCATGAAAGTCTTGTGGTCTAATCCTTTACCAACTACGTCCTTTGCTATGCGGTTGAATACAACCTTCACGCCAAGCCAAAACATCCAATGGACAATGTAAACTTGTCAAAAATCAACTAAGTTTTACATTCTCACAATTCACTATATTTTCGAAGCGAGTTGCCTACAAAATCCGACGTGTTAGAAAACACTTGTAACAAAGCTCCTGAAGTCGTATGAGTTATCCTTAAATTATATGAAAAAGATCTCGGAAGGTCAATACTTCACAAAGCACTGTAATTAAAACGCTTCGATTCGGGGAAAAATTTACGCCCCCTAGGTCCTAATCGGTCTAGCATGAATCAAACTACTTAATATCCAAACAAGAACATAAGTTTTGGCTGCGAATGTCCGCAAGCAAATCAATGTAACACCGCGCAACATCTTCGAGCCCGCAAATGTTTCGAACACGAAACGTGACATATGAAATAAAAACCAATCTTCGGCATTGCGAGACATCGTAGACGCTTAAAGAACAGTTTTTCGACCAAAATACCTTCCTCGATAAAACTATTTTCTTGGAAGACCCAACAGTCCGTCCGCGACTATAAAACCCTTCGTGAAGGTCCAAGAAACGGTAACATCTACCACCCAAGTTTGTTCCTGATAACAAAAAACTCCCAACACTCCTAAACAAACTTAATTTATCTCACTGAGATAGCTCTCATACACCCGACACAAGGGTAATAGCGCTATAAAGAAATCCAAATTTTGGTCAGCACCTTCGGGGATGCTCGATTCCGACCAGACAAGTCGTATAAGCCGAGAACCTATCGCGGACTTTAAATCGGTACGGAATCAGGTTAAAATCATAACAGGCAAAACAAACGCCGATTAGTCATCGCAAAGCCTTAAAACCGAAAGTAAACCTAGGTCTTACCCTAAACCAAGCACACTGGTCTCTAACGTCTCAAGGCATGAAATGAGATTCTAAAGGCATGTCTCTTCGCTCATATCTAAACGCTCACGAGATTCTAAATATCCTCGCTCTTAAAACGTGAAACACAATTTAAAAGACGGCCGCAAAGTGGCACGGACTCAAAGCTACATACGTCCAGCCCAAAAATATAGTGGCCGCACACTGCCGAAGTAAATGGCCTGCGAGGCAAGTCCCGCGGCTGTAACAAGACAACATTGACATAAACATGCTCGATAATCTCTACGGATAACTAGACTGTAAAGGTCTCATTGGAAACAGGTCGTACGAACAATAACTCTAAGACGAACTACGAAAGGCTTGATCCCTTCAAGAGGGTACGTAGGCAGCCTTCACTAGGCGCAGCCCCAATCCTACCGCTTTCCATTCCAATGAGGGTGGGAAGACCACTTTCAACGGATCTTTTCAACCATGAATTCTTCCAAACTTGCCTAAAATTGTCTAACCACTCGCTAAAACCTCACGCTATAAACTGAAGGCTCTAACGAGCTGGGGGTAACTGTTGGTGTCAAAATCGGTCACGACGGAATCAATGGCTAAAAGACCCGGAAAAAGCATACATGTTTTGGTCAAGATTTTTTTTCTCGTAAAAGACTCGAGAAAGTCGTATAAAACTGTAATGGTTGAACAAAACACCAACAAAGGTTGTCAAACTATACGACTGACTCGAGAAGTTATTCAAGAATGACATCGTGTTACGGAACCATCTCGTCTAAACTCGTAAAAACGGTTGAAATCGCAAAATGGCCCGAAAGGTCGTAAAACGCGACAAAGGCCCACTTACGACTTTGGATGAAATCCAGCCCGATAATATGATGACGGTTTATCTATCACTTGCGGGAAGAGATAAATGTCAAGTTTGAAGATAAATAGAAGTTTTCCGAAGATAAATATGGAAGATCGAGATAAATGGAAGATTTCCGATAGACGCGAATCAAGGCAGAAAAGGAAAGACCAAACCGCCTAGAAGAGGAGTATATAAGACAAGGTCGAAGCTAAGGAGAGGGGGACAATTTTCAAGACTCTTACAACTTTTCTAGACGTAGAACTCTCTGCACTTAGAAACTTAGGCTTTATTCTCGACAAGTTTGGTTTCTATGACTGGCACTCAATTACTAGACGAACTAGCCCAGGCAGTTCGATCTCTTATCCAGATCTACTAACTGAACTACGTTCGGCTTGATCCTCGAAAGGGGTACGTAGGAAGCCTTTCATAAGGTGCAGTCCGAAATCAATCAAAACCCTTTTTCGTATCTTTTTCGTCTTTTGTCATCAAGCTGCGACTCAACTAGGTTTAAGGTTTTCTGTTGCTAGGTCTAGATAACTCGCTGACATCTTTTGCGCCAAAGCTTTGTAATCTCTTGTAATAATCGCAAAACTTTTATGCGGATTCGAAATAAGATCTACTTTCTTTATAAAATCGTTTTATCATGTTTTTCATATTTTCCGCATTTAGTTAGTTACTTGTCGTTTGCTCTTGCAGAGATCCGGAACCTCTGCAAAATTAGGGTTTTCCTAAGTTTCCTTATCTTACGGAAATAAACGGTGCGAATTTCGCTTCCCACATTGCTCATTCTCAGCAGGCTTCCCGTAAACGGTGGCACAGCATGAGATTTGTCTGAGAGCCTGGAGATGAACCTGCTCAATGCCGCCATTCAGCTTGTTAGTTGTTGAACCTCTTTGGCGTTTCTCGGAGATGGTATCGAGTGGATGGCCCTGATCTGTTCTAGATTTTACTATATGCCCATGCAAGTCACGATGTACTCGAGGAACCTCCCAGAACTGACGCCGAAAGAACATTTGGCAGGATTTCAGCTTCATGTTGTACTTCCGGAGAGTGGAAAGGCGTGTTGTAGATGTGATATATGATCCTCGACTTCTAGGGATTTGACTAGCATATCGTCGATGTAGACCTCCATGGTTTTTCCGATTTGATCGGCAAACATCATGTTCACCAAGCTTTGATACGTAGAGCCGGCGTTCTTCAGGCCGAAAGGCATAACTTTATAACAGTAGATTCCTCTAGGCGTCACGAATGACGCCTTCTCCTGGTCCGCTGGATGCATTAGTATCTGATTATAGCCGGAGAAAGCATCCACGAAGCTCATTAACTGATGTCCCGTCGTAACGTCCACTAGTTTATCAATGTGGGGTAATGGAAAGGGATCCTTGGGCAAGATTTGTTGAGATCCGTGAAATATATGCAGACTCTCCACTTTCCATTATTTTTCCTGACTAGGACCACGTTGGCCAACCATTCAGGATATTGCCCCTCCCGGATGAAGCCCTCGCTGAGTAGATTTTTAACCTCCTCGTTGATTATTGCGTCTCTTTTGGGAGCGAACTTCCTCCGCTTCTATCTGACGGGTTGATGCTGGGGATCCCCTTGCAACTTATGGATGATGCTTTCTGGATTGATCTCGGGCATATCCAAGTGGGACGATGTGAAACAATCAGAGTTTGATCAGAGGAAATCTATCAATCTTCTTCTTAGTCCTTCATTGAGTTAGGAACTGATCCTGGGATTGCGGGTCTGATCCTCTTCGGTTAAAGGTCTGCCATCCATCTCTTCTACTTCGGGTTCCTCCATATGTGGCGTTGAAGGAACGTTTTGTACCCATTGCGGGATCGCAGTTTTTCCTTTGAGAGTCATCTAATAGCAAGAGCTAGAGCTTTCTCGGTCCCTTTTGATTTCTTTTACGCCTAGGGATGTGGTAAATTTTCTGAC
This sequence comes from Diplotaxis tenuifolia, assembly GCA_014822095.1. NCBI lineage: Eukaryota > Viridiplantae > Streptophyta > Magnoliopsida > Brassicales > Brassicaceae > Diplotaxis > Diplotaxis tenuifolia. Next base: position 6,785 of record JABAYD010003782.1, read on the forward strand.
TGGTGGAGCGTCGATGGAACGGCTCCCATGTCGTGAATCCATGGTCTCCCTAAGATTATGTTGTAAGGTGATTGGCTATCAACGATGAAGAATTTCGTCGATAGGCAAACTCCTACGGCATAAACTGGAAGGATCACTTCTCCGCTGTCTGCTTGACCTCTCCGCTGAATCCTATGAGTGGAATTATCCTCCTGGTCAGAGCGCCTGCGTCCAGCCCCAAGTCATGGTAAGTGGTCTTGAATATGACATTGCTTGAACGTCCGGCACCTACCTGAACTCTCTTTGCTAGGCAATTTGCTATAGTGAGCGATATCACCAGAGCGTCATGGTGGGGAACTGGGACCCTTTCCTGATTCTCCGTCTGGAAGCTTATGTCGTCTCGTGTTCTAGCCAGTGCTTCCGTGTCCCAGCCAGTGCTTCCTGAGAGCACGTAGTTAACGTCGCTTGTTATCATACCTCCGCATATGACATAGTTTTCTAGGTCTTGAAGGTCGTCTATGTGCTTTTGAATTTTGGCTTCTCTTAGAGTAGCCTCTAGTAAGTAGTCTGACTCACCCATCGCCATCCTCACGTAGTTTAGATTCGACCCCTCTTTCTAGCGCCAAACTGTTTGGGGATTTTGTGTAGGCTCTTTGTGAGTAACACGGAACAATGAGTGAGCTGGTCGTTTGTATAGAATTTAAGGCATTTTGTATAAATTTTAGAGAGAATAATAAGAAGATAGGCTGAAAGAGACGTTTGTTAGATTATCAAGCAAGAACAAGAAAGATTACAATGAGTATCGGGATAAACCCTAGTTCTTAGCCGTCTAACCCTAGTCTCTAAGCCAAAGAGTGTCGATCCCCTGTCTTTGGGTTTTATTCTTCCTTATATAGTCGTCTTTAAGTCGGTTCTACTTGGTTTAAGCAGATGGAAGTCTTCCATATTCAGAAATATGGAAGGTTCTCCCTATCAGAAGTTTTCCATTTTCTTGATCGGGGAGCGGTTCCTGGAACCGATAGCGGGGTTCATCTTTGCGGGGATCTGGAGCCTCCCTTATCGGGTAACCGGAGGTCTGGACCCTGCCTAGAGGCTGGAGGAAGTAATACCTAAATATTTTTCCCCAACAGAACTTAGGTGATCTTTAAGGTCTTGTAATTGGCGTGGCTGAGGTTTTGTGTTGTTATTCCGTCTCCCCTTTAACTGGTGCTGAATGGATATACCATCCTCATCCTTGAAACAAAGATACTCTGGTGAAGAAGGTTCCGAAGAAGGACATGAAACACCTTTTGGCCTTTGACGGGAATTGGATAGAGAAGTTTGCTTTCATGCATATTATGGGGTTTTTAGCTACATGGCAGCTAGAGGGTAGGATAGTTGTAGGAGATGCTTGAGTCGTTTGAGTAGAAAGGTTCTGGCGAGTTGTTTTATTGATGCAGATTTGCCTCGTGCGAATTATTCTTCCGGAACGGAGACCATTGAACGAGTGTTGAAGCTTCCCATTGAGAAACGTCAGGTTCCTTTTCTCGTGAGCTAGGTGAGATGTCAGAATCTAAAGGTGATGAAGCGTTGGCGGAGTACAAGAAGGCTCTTGCGGTGATGTCTATGAAGAAAGCTGCATCCAAACGAGCTGCTCCTGTTGAGGATGATGAGGTTCAATTTATCAGGAGTAGCAAACGTCAGGCGGTTGCTGCTGCAACTCCTTCTTCTTTAAGAAGAAGTCTCAAACTCCGAGTCCTTCTCCAGAGGTGGTTGTTCCTTACCACTAGACCAAAGTGCTCTCTAATTTGAGTCTCAAAGTCTTTCCTTCCACTCTGGTGCTGCTGGCATTAGAAGAAGACCCCATCGTGGCCATTCGATCGCTTCAAGGCTACTTGCACCAGGTAACTTATCGTATATTTTTGATTTTCCAGCTTTATTTTGCTGATTTGGCCGTGTATTGCAGGTGGTGTCTCAGTTGCATCACTTCGGTGAAAGGATGGAAAACAAGGCCTCTATGAAGGCAGAGGTGGATGCTGTGACTTCTCAGCTCTGTGATGAGAAAGAAATCCCTTTTGGCCAAGGAGAAGGAGATCAAAGGTCTAAAGGTCAAGGTGAGGAACCAGGAGGAAGCAGGAGACTTGGTGGCTGCTCAGAACGTTTCTCTCAAGAGCCAGCTGGAGAGCCTGGAGGAGGAGTTAATTAAGCTGAGAAGCGCCATGGAAACATTTGAGGCTGAGAAAGCGATGGTGAATGGTGCTAAGGTGGAGACTTGCTGGGAGTTGATGCGTGACTGGCTAAACAAACGGACCGATAGTTGGGATCTCAAGCGCGCCTTTGAGCAGTACAGGTGGTGAAAATCGATGAGGCCGAGCTTTTGGGACTCTCAGATCCTTCCTTTGAGGATAAGCCACAGATCCCCCCGGTGACGCAGTGGTGGAGCAAGCGCCGGAGCCCAGTGTCGGTGATCCTCCAGCTAACTAATCCCGATCTCTCTAATCTCTGAACTTTTTGGCCCAATGAGTGGGTCTATTCTGTAACTGCCCCCTGCAGGGGTTTTAAGACTTTGAATCGGGCCTTCGTGCCTTTTGTTTTTTTTTAACGATGGCCTTGATGTGGCCTTTAAAACATGCTTTTCGGATTACTTCTTTGCATTCTCTTGTCGCATGCTGATTGTTGATATCTGCTGCTTTTTGTATCTTAGTCCGTAGGTTTAGGTAAGCATTTGTAACTGCCCCTGACCTGAAAAGACTACGAGCTGTGTAATGATCTCGTGGTTGATGCGAACAGGCATCTTAAGGGTTTTTCGTAGGATGATTCAGAGAGTAGTTGTAGTCTTCAGGCCATGTAGATTCAAGGTCGTATGGTTTAACTTAGAGTTCAGAGACTTTTGGTATCGGGGTTCCTTGGAGCCTTTGTATGGCGTAAGACTCTTGAGTGGTCCCCTATGTCGCAGACCCTTGGTTCATTAGTAGAGTTGGGATTCATAAGACGCATAGTCTTTGGACCTTGAGGTTAGTTCTAAGAATCTATAGATTATTGACCCTGAGGTCTTTATGAGCCCGGAGTTCTTTTAGAACCCGGAGTTTTGGTTTTGAAGGAACTTTAATTTGCCTTCCTAAATGAGGCCACTACCGGTACCTTTCAGACCCAACTTTTATATTGTTGCTGGTGTGGGTGAAAACCCAAGTGCCAGACTTTGCTGCCCCCACGCTGGTCAAGCAGAGATTATGAGGTGCTCGTGGACTTTTGCACTTTTTGCTCTCTGTGTTTCACAGTACTTTTGCAATTTTATTTTGGGACGCCGATATGCATTGGGCTATACAGGGGTTTTAGGTAGTATTGACAGCATACTCAGGTTTGGGCAGACCCATCCCCGCCTTAAGTCTCATACCCGTTTGTTTTGTGTGGACGTACCACGTATTGTTGAATCTTGACTCGGATCAAAGTTTTCATTGAACCTGATCCAGCCATATATGCCGCTTTAAGTATTGTGGTTTTCCTACTGCTTTTATAGTCGGAACTATTTTATTATATAAGCTTTGTCTGTGGACTCTTAGCATACATATGAGTAGGAAACTGTAATGCTTAAATAATATATATAGCAATATAGATAGAAATCTAGAAATCATAATAACTAATAAGGCGTCCTAATAGGTGGACTACGCTTTACCTTTGCTATTTAGTAGCTTTTGACTTATCACGGAACCTTGTTCCTTTGTTGAAAGGTCCTGCACTACAAGAAAACTCGTATGTTACTAGGGAGG
>JABAYD010003785.1:0-40238 GCA_014822095.1 Diplotaxis tenuifolia
ACCCATTGGACATGGACAACCCATTTGACATCCCTAGGTACAGATACAGTGCATGCTGAAAAGATTCTGTGTGAAGAAAATAAAGCTTAAGAGCAGTTCAAATATGACATGCTAGAATCTGTTGTTGATTATCAGTTGCGAATGTCAGGAACAGGTAAGTTCTTCAACTGCAACTGTTTGTGCATCCATTGCCAGTTCTCTGGGGTTACTTCTCCTCCAAGAGCACGGATGACCGATCCACCACTGCATGATCCCATTTTGCAACACTCTTCCAAAGGCAATCCCTTTATTAATCCATACAGAAACCCGCTTGCGAACAGGTCACCTGCTCCAGTGGCATCGGTTGCCATTGTCTCTCCTATGGCTGGTACTTGTACCACCTGTTCAAGACATGAGATTAAACACCAAAGGGGCTAGCTTTTAAATCACAAGTTATCTGTATCTTTTTTGATAAAAGACGAACCTCCTTATCATGTTTTGCAATGCACCCTTTAGGCCCTAAAGTTACCACAGCCCAACTGCAATGTCTGCTTAGGAACTCAAGAGCAGCCTCTGGGCCCGCTTCTTGCTCACCCCTGAAACTCACAAGTGTAAGAGCTAAGAGGATATTGTGGGCTTAAGCAAATGTGGAAAACAAAAACAGAGTAGATCTTTGCATGGGATATATAAACATCGGAAAACCTTAGCAGTTCAGCTGCTTCATCCTCGTTAGCAAAGCAAAGATCTATGTTACCAGACTCCAGAAGCTGTCTCAGCTCTGATCTATAATTCCTGACCATCTAATCACAAGAATGTTTATATCTTTTTAATTCAAACAAAATGCTTAATCAATCTTAAAGTCACAGAACAAATGGGCATTTATGGTAGCTTATACCTCAAAACTAGCTAAATCCAAAGAAACAGAAAGACCTTGTTGCTTGGCAAATCCAATAGCCGCTTTAATTACATCTAAGTTAAGAACTGCATATCTTAGGACCAACCACTGTAACAGAGAAACACCATCAACATCGTTGTCTTACAATGCTTGCTATTGACAAAGAAAGGTTATTGTGAGGTAGCTATTAACCTTAGAGCCAGTGAAATCTTCTTTGCTTAATTCATCAGCCTGAAAAGAGCACTAGCTTTTACCATCCAATCTCAGTCACTATAACTATAAATACCTCAAAAAGGAGAATAGACAAACCTGAATCTTGACAGCACTGGAGAGACATGGTCGCATTGTTCTATTACCAGAGTCATCGACCAAACAAACGCACTAAAACCATTTTAAAAAACAATTAAAACCAACTCTTTCCAAATAAAAAAAAAAAAGAAACTCGCAATACAACAGTTGAGCAGAAAATAAACCTGCCCAGTGGAACCTTTCTTCTTCCTCAATCTTGAGATACTAACTCCACTGAAACCCATATTGCTCACAAACAACTGACCTTGTTCATCGTCTCCATAAGCCCCAATGATCCCCGTGGCTACACCGAAACCAACACTCAACCCTCGAACGGTATTAGCCACACTTCCTCCAGCCATCTTCTTCAAGGGAGCCGCAGTGATATGCGTGTTAAGCTCTTTCAATATATGCTCTAACTCATCCTTTTGCACCTACCAAAAAGATGATACTATTCGATTAAAAAAATAAACTAGCCTAAACCATGAGAACATCGCATATAAACAGAGTTGATGGCTTACGGGAGTGGAGCCGCCACGATCACCGGGAATTTGATCGAGCAAGGACCAATCGACGGGAGCGACGTTATCGATAAGAGCTGCTGGTTGGAGTCCAAGTACCACCGGAGCTTCGTGGCTATCGGGTACCACCTCGGCTACCATTCTCTGAGACCTCTTTCTCTCTCTCAGATTGTGTATCCCTTATTAGGCCTTACCCGATATTTTCGCTTGGATACGTCTCAGTTTTATACTCGGTGGTGGAGACCAGGCGAGGAAGGAGAAGAAGGTTATTAAGAGCTATTATTTACAACATTACCCCTACCGAATATACAGTAACTGATAACGCTTTATCTAGATTTGTTCCCCTGTAAAAGTTATTCGTCACTGAGTGTAATTTCGATATATAATAGCCATGCATTGCAATTGGCGCCGCATATTAGAAAAGAAAGATAACAAATTTGCCATTACCTTTGTGTAAATGTTATCATTATACTCATATGCAAAGGTAAGGCTTTCTTTTGCTTATGATATTATTAGCTATATGGATTTTTTTATACGATTATTTCAAAGGGAGCCTCAGTTCAATCAATGAATGCTACACTCATCATACCTTGAACACTTTCTTCGTACACAAACAATCATGGAAAATGGAACCAATTCTATATAAAATAATCGTAATCGTCTACTGCCCGAATATTTTAGCTCCATGGCAAAGTGAGAGTGTCCCTGTTTCGAGGTCTAAATATTGAGACACCACTAAATTCAACTGAAATCTACAAAGGGAGTAGGGAGAATCCAATTATTCGTATTATTTTATAACGAATGATCGATTGATTCCTGCAGAAACGGCAACAAAAAGCTAGAAAACAAAGACAAATACTAACAAAAGAGAATTTTTTTTTAAAAAAAAAGGAGACGAATCATAATAAAAGAGACGATACAAGATTTGATTTTTATTCACAAAAAAAAAAGGACGACCAAGCAAGCGTAATTCACGGTACCAATACCATCAACCCCACTAATAATTTGAAGAAATTATATAAAATGTATCCAATGGATCTTTATTCTTCGTAGCAACATAGGCGCACATGAATTTGCACATGCATACCAGTCTATTATTACTCACTCCTCATGTTTCATCACATTGTTTCTTAATTTCAAACAACCAAAGTAATAGCATCGAAAGTTTTTCCTCCTGACAAGACCATTCCCTAAGAAACGATGAAGAAAAATCGAACAACAGCTGGAAATCAAGTCTACTCTAATGTACTCTACCTGCCATTATTCAAACCAGAGATCGAAACATAATCTTATTGAGACATCTCATATTATTAAGGTTTTGATCAGAAAGCATACCCCAGAAAAATGAGTTCACATTTCAAGGACGCATGGTCTCACAATACCAAGAACTGAGTCATACTCCTCGTCTTTTGAGAATTCCTCTTGCGCAGGCCTCTCTCGCACTCGTTCGCATTTAGTGGCTTTGCAATCTCTGTAGCGTGAACCTTCGCCAGGTTTTAATAGTTTTCAGCTGACTTTGGGAAAAATCAGTTTCCTTATTACGGGACTTTGCTGGGCTTCCTCCCCATATCTGAGTCATTATAGACCAATATGTTAGAAACAAAAGGGTTACATCTGTCAGTAAATATGGCTGTTGAAGGAGTTGTATCGGTCACGATGAGATTTAAACACCGTTTTGTATTTTCACATGCTGGTAAACCGTAGATAGAAGAACAATCCTGATAATTTAAAATGCGCTTTCACCTTACGGGCCAGAACTTAAGCTGTCCTTTTCTTACTGCATCTGAAAGGTGGGTAAATTATGTTTTTATCCAGAATATAGACTAAAATTGCATAGTATGCATTTCAACTTTGCATCTAATCTTAGATAATCTGAGAATTAGATATGACTGTCATTAAAAGAAACGTCATTGTTAGCGTATGCTGACTAAGTAGCAATAGAAGTATGTCTGCACAAATGAGCATTTTGGATCTTCAGATAATGCAAATGTGTTAAGCAAAAGTATACCTCTACAGAAGGAATTCTAGTGTTTTACCGCACAAGCCATGCTTTTCAACGACCACACCGTCAAGAAGTGTCGCACCCATCCAGATAAAGGCCTCATCCTCAACAGTACATCCATGTAAAACAACAGCACTATGACCTGCTATATATCCAGTTTAAAACAACATCCCAAATGCTTTGCGGATAAATATCCGACAATTGCAAAACAAACAGCAAGGATTCCCACTAACCAATGTTTACATTGTCTCCGATGATGGTTGGAGGCACTTTCCCGCTTAAGTTTGATTTTGCCACACGCACAAGTGAGTTGTCCTGAATATTAGTTCATGATCCTACACTAAAGGTGTTCACATCCCCTAGGCAAAAAGATGTAAAGAGAGCAAGTTACGACGAAGAAGTTAGTCCACTGTTTCCTGGTAAGAAGTAATAGGCTTAACCATACAGTACCAATGTTGATTTCAACAGCATTCTGAACAAAAGGACAATCTAATTCCAAAACCTTATAACCTAGAGAAAGACATCACAGAAAAGAAAGAAATAACACGTACATTCACTGATGATCAAACTCAAATTAGATACAAGTAGATATCATTTACTTATACGTTTCATCAAGAGAAGATGTAGTAGTATAACTGTAGCATAACATTGAGCAGTCTTATACTCTTATTCATCACTGAACCCTAAAACAAGACTAAAGAACATACATTCATTCTCCACTCAGTTGACCTAGATAAGGATATAGAAGTAGATGAATACATCTCAAACAAAAACTTTGGACACTATAGAAAAAATCAAATCAGTCAAACATCCAAACACTGAAGCTTAGTAGCTTGCTCACCTTGCAGTGCGCATCCATACCAAATGGATGATCCTCTTTCAATCTGAACGTTCCCAATGACTGAGGCAATTGGTGCCACGAAAGCTTCCTTTATCCACAATCGAAGAAGACGGACGAAGATGGTGGAAGTGAAGGAAATTACAATAACGTTGGTTTATTATGGTTAAAGCAAACCGCTAGATCTCTATACTGAACCAAATCCAATTAAATGGAAAACTCTTAACCGGAGTTATTATTTTGCATTAGTGTTTTGGACCCATGTGGTGGTTAGAACTTCAAATCTTTTGCCGCGCGCAAAACGTGGAAAACATTAACATCCTTCTCAAAGGTACAATAAGGACCACTGGATTGGTTGAAACCACTAAAGAAACAGAGTGTGTGTGTGTGTCAAGACTCTATTTAAAAGCACTGCTTAACTCAATGACTATTCTATCGCTGCAAGAAAAATAAAAGAAGTAAAAGATGGCTCTCGAAGTCAGCGTGAAAGCCGCCGTTGGTGCCCCTGATGTTCTCGGCGACTGTAACTTCTTTCTCTCTCTATTTATATTTTTGCAGCTCTGATTTACAAGTTCTGAGGTTTTGATCGTTGATCTGAATGTAAAATTTACAAAAGGTTTGTCGCTTCACAGGCCCTTACAGCCAAACGGTTCTTCTCACCCTCGAGGAGAAGAATCTACCCTACAAAATGCATCTGATTAACATCTACGACATACCTCAATGGTCAGTTTGTCTCACCCCCCCCCCAAATACCTTAGATCTCTACACCTTATTTCACCTGTTCTTCTCATCAGTAGTACTACTAATTCACCGGATGTGTTCACTGTTCTTGTTTTTTGTTGGGGAAATTGTGAAAAGCAAATGACTTGGACTCTCATGTTTTGTAGCCCATAAAATAACTTTAATGAAGAAATGTGGAACATCCCACATCGGAGAGAAACAAGAAGAATGAGCAATATATATGTGTTTCAAAAAAAAAGAATGTTTCAAAGAAAAGGAGCAATATATATATAAACTTATATGTTTTGCCATTTAAATTTGTATTTTATTTTGGAATGTCAAGCAATTTGTTTACAAAATAAAGCCATGCAGTTTATCCTCTAGAGGTATTTAGACGAAATTAAAATGAGTTTCGAAGAGTAAGTTTTCAAAATTCAACTTCTCTTGATTTCTGTAAAATTTCCGCCCACGTGCAAAAGCTGTTGTAAGAAGTGGCTTTCTTCCGTCTCTTTAACTAAACCTGATTTTTTTCATTCATTTTTAATGTTTTTTACATAACATAACCAGCAAATCTCCCGGCGTAACTTTAGAAAGTATTTCGTATAAAAATATTTGTAAGGATATTCATGAGTGAAACGTGAATCATATTTCATAGTTGTATATTGAAACTCTATATATGTACAATTATGTCCCGCATATTAAGAGTTAAGGAAGATATTCTATCTCGATTCCATGTTTTATCGGTTTTATATTTGTCTTTACAATCATCTTTCCTTAACTTGGCTTTTATTATATCGTTGATGTCAATCCGATTCTCCGACTTCAACAATTTTTAAACAAGAAGCTGGTTTTGGGTTAATATATATGATGCAGGTTCTTAGATGTTACTCCTGAAGGACAAGTACCAGCCCTCAAATACGACGACAAGTGGGTATCAGGTTCCGACGTCATCGTCGGTATTCTCGAGGAGAAGTACCCCGAGCCATCTCTCAAAACCCCTCCTGAGTTTGCCTCCGTTGGATCCAACATCGTCGGCACTTTCATGACTTTCTTGACGAGCAAAGACACCAATGACGGATCTGAGAAGGCATTGCTTGATGAGCTAGAAGCTCTTGAGAATCATCTCAAGACTCATGATGGTCGTTTCATCGCTGGAGGGAAAATTACAGCTGTGGATCTAAACTTAGCACCTAAGCTTTACCATCTCAAGGTCGCTCTTGGACACTACAAAAGCTGGTCTGTCCCTGAGAGCTTGCCGCATGTTCATGGCTACATGAAAGCTGTGTTTGCTCTTGACTCCTTTGAGAAAACAAAGGCCGAGGAGAAGTATGTGATTGCAGGATGGGCACACAAGGTCAACCCCTAAAAAAACTCTCGGTAAAATAATGTGGTTCAAGGTCTATTATCTATGTTCTCTATTAGTAAAATAATGTTCTTGGACCTGTTATGATTTGTTATTGTATCAATAAAGTAAGAGATTCCTACTAACCAGTGGTTACATTATCTCCGATGATTTTACCACATGCACAAGTTAGTTGTCTTGAATATTATTAATTCCTGATCCACACTAACGGTGTTCACATCCCCGGTGCAGAAAATAAAAAAAGAGCAAGTTACGACGAAGAAGTTAGTCCACTGTTTCCTGGTAAGATGTAATAGGCTTAGCCATACAGTATCAATGTTGAGTGACATAACAGCATTCTTTACAAAAGGAAAATCGAATTCCAAAACCATATACATAACCTAAAGAAAGACATCACCGAAAAGAAAGAAATAACACATAGTTAGATTGATGATCAAACTCAACTTCGATACAAGTGGATATCATTTACTCATACGTTTCATCAAGAGAAGATGTAGTAGTGTATACCATTGAGCAGTCTTATACTCTTATTCATCACTAAACCCTAAAAGAAGACTAAAGAACACACATTCACTCTCAACTCAGTTTACCATGCTAAGAGTTGATGGATTAATCCCTCTTTCAATTGAAGCCTAGAATCGCGATTAACATCAATTCAAGATCTCTAACCTAATCAGCAGAGCTGCGTAACCTAAGCAACGAATGCGAAATCCGAGAGAGCCTGACCGATTTCACGGATCCAAAATCCGACGGAGTAAAATGCTCTGCCTAGGGTTCCCATTGGTCGCCGAGCTAGAGTTAACGGGCAAGTACTCAGTGAAGAACAGTTACGTTGGTTTATTAGACCATCTCCATCAATGAACCCATTTTGGGTTCATCTTTTTAATTTTTTATTATTAAAAATTTTTTTTTTTTTTTATTTAATTTTTTTAAAAAAAAAAAATCTAGGCCAATCACGGACCACCACGTGTTGAACCCCAGGAGAGAGGGGTTCACCCGAGTGAACCCCAGAAAAGAGGAGTTCACCATTTTTGCCTCGAAAATCGTGTGATCTCCACCCTTAAACCCCTAATGAACTCCTAATGGAGTTGCTCTTATGATCCAAGTAAACCGCTAGATTTCTATACTAACGTCTAAACCAAATAAATTAAATGGAAAATTGACTCTAACCGGAGATATTATTTTGCATTAGTGCTGTGGACGGACCGACCCTTGTCCTTGTGGGGGTTAAAGTTAACATTGTGCTAAAAAGGTGTTAAACCTTTACCGACAGGGTTAAAAACTACAAATCGTCTATTGCCACGCGCAACACGTGGAAACGATAACATCCTTCTCAAAGGTTCCGCAATAAGGACCACTGGTTTTGTCGAATCACTAAAGAGAGAGAGAGAGTGCGAGAGTTCTGCTTAAAACCACGCAAATCATTCTTTCACCGCTGCAAAAAAAAAAGAAGTTGAAGATGGCTCTCGAAGTCTGCGTGAAAGCCGCCGTTGGTGCCCCTGATGTTCTCGGCGACTGTAACTTCTTTGCCCTCTCTTTCTTCTATACACTTTGATTTTTACAAAATCTGAGATTCGTTATCTTGGAATTTTTAATTCTATCATAATAAAATGTTATGTCGTTGCAGGCCCTTTCAGCCAAAGGGTTCTTCTCACCCTCGAGGAGAAGAAACTGCCCTACAAAATGCATCTGATTAACATCTCCGACAAACCTCAATGGTCAGTTTCTCTCACCTGACCAATACCTTAGATCTCTCTACCTTGTTTCACCAGACGTGTTCACTGTTAACCGTTGTTTTAACCAAGCTGGCTTTTGGCTATTATTATACGATACAGGTTTTTAGCCATTAGTCCTGAAGGTAAAGTACCAGTCCTCAAGAACGACGACAAGTGGGTATCAGATTCCGACGTCATCGTCAGCATTCTCGAGGAGAAGTACCCCGAGCCATCTCTCAAGACCCCTCCTGAGTTCGCCTCCGTTGGATCCAAAATCTTCGGCACGTTCGTGACTTTCTTGAAGAGCAAAGACTCCAATGACGGATCCGAGAAGGCCTTGCTTGATGAGCTAGACGCTCTCGAGACTCATCTCAAGACTCATGATGGTCCCTTCATCGCTGGAGGGAAAGCTACAGCTGTGGATCTGAGCTTAGCACCGAAGCTTTACCATCTCAAGGTAGCGCTTGGACACTATAAAAGCTGGTCTGTCCCTGAGAGCTTGCCTCATGTTCATGGATACATGAAGGCTTTGTTCTCTCTTGACTCCTTTGAGAAAACGAAGACTGAGGACAAGTATGTGGTTGCAGGATGGGAACATAAGCTTAACCCCTAAAAGACTACTAGTTCCCATCTGTTGTATTGGTTCTCTATCAGTAAAATAATGTTCTTGGACCTCTTATGTTTTGTTGTTGTATCAAATTATCAATCAAATAAGCCTCTTTTGAGATATAATTAGCGTCTACCATTCGAATCAATCCGATTATTATATAGTAAATGAGACATAAGGATGATTAAACTCAAACAAACTGGTTGAGAAACTCATCTACGCTGGTGTACTTGACATCAGGGTAAAGCTCTGAACCTTCCACTCCAACAGAAGGGTCTATAGTAAAGGAGGTAAGATCACCTTGCACAAGTACCATATGGATCAAACCCATCACAAAATCCATTGGAGGCTGAGCCTCTGCACAAAGTGACAAGATAGACTTTTAGTAACACTTTTGACTGATTACTACAAAAACTGTTTGGATGGTAAAAGTGATCACCTTGGATGCTTTTGAGAAGTTCTTCCTCTGAAACATAAGTCTTCTCCAGAGTCTTACCGATCTTTCTCTCCCACAAACTGACCATATCGTTCTGCGACACAATGTTCTTTGGTGGGTGGATGTAGAGAATCTTGTTAAGTGTTCTTGGGTCATCAACAGCTTTCATCGTATATGTAACAATGTCTTCTTCAGTGTTGATAATAGCTAACAACAAAGAAAAAAAAGAATCACATTATCATTAACTATACTGAACAGAGAGAGCAAACATTAAATAAGTATATCAACTATTATCAAGTACCTTTGGCATTGCCACTGTCGTAGACGGAAACTTTGTCAGTAGGGGGAGACTTGAGACGCAAGTGGCATTGGCCCAGACTAGCTACGAAAAAGCCAGCAAAGCAACCCGTGACAACATACGTATAAGGTATCTCTGCGGCTTCTATAGCACGACGTATCTTAGCTTTCATGATGAACTCCGATAGCGCCGGCTCGATGGCCGACGTACGGTCCACGTCGTTTCCATATTCCGAAGGTAGGAATCTCTGCATGAAAAAAAAAATTTGTCTGAGAATCTATTGAGCATGTTCTTGATCCTGTCGGAAAGTAAGAATGCAATGTACATGTCTATAACCAAGTGCCTTTAGCTCAACTTGAAAACTCATTATAACTTATAAGCAAAGTCTAAAAGTCACAAGATTGAGTGATTTGGACAAAATTAATATTACTTGTTGTGGTTCAGTCCATACACAAAAAGAAAATTGGGTTGACAAAACGGACCTTGACATTTCCAGCTTCTTTGATTGCGTCGATGATGTTGACCTGATCTAGAATCTGAGACCGACCAACGGCAGAAATCACGACATCTACGTGTTTGATGGCTTTGACCAAGCTCTCTTTCTCATTTAAGCTGCCCTGTTGTTATTACGACAATAATCCAACCAACGAAGATTCAAAAACACCAGATTCATGCAAGCTTAGAAGAGCAGCGTAAAAGAGAAAGGATACTACAATCATAACAATTTGTATTAATCAATTCGGAAAAAAAAAACATTGAGTTAATCATAGAATCAATCAATCAATATTGAATAGAAAATAAGATTTGACTTTTCAAGAGACGCAGGAGAAGAAGGGGTTTAATAGTCAACGTACGTAGAGTATGGTGACGCCAAGATCTTTGAAACTCTCTACGAGTTTGGCCTTAACGGGATCGGTGAGAGAGGATTCTCTGACCAGAGCGAAAGTGGCGTGGCCAGACTTGACGCTTCCCTCGACAAAGGTTTTCCCGATGTAACCTGTCGCTCCGATCACCAGAATCTTGCTCGGCATCTCTGTCTCTCTTCTACTTCTTTTCCGTTGAATTTTTGATTTTCGGTCTTTGAATAAAGAGAGCGAATCGACGCCGCAGATTTATCTTCAGACCACGAGGTGTTATGGCGAAATTACAGATGTACCCTGTTCTTGTTTGAGCTGCCTTAGTTTGACCACAAAATTGAGTCAAAGTAGTAATTTTTTTTTTGAACTGGAGTCAAAATGGCAGTTGGCTTTTGAATTCTCCAATAAGTCACGTTTTCAAAAACAAATTATTTGTGACATGATTATTCAAATTTTAAAAATTCTCTCAGATGATATAACAGACTGCTGATAATTTGTTAGATTTCGAGTTAGGGAACTACATAACATAAAAGAGGGTTCATTTCAAAATATGGCAATGATCCCATGCAGCCATGCTCATACTATGATGCCCAAATACGTAGAAATCCATTCCTTAGATTTAACTCCATTCCCACCCACAAACAGAAAATACAGAAATAGCACAATATCAGATATAAACCCCAAACGTTTGTTACATGTTTTACACTCACTCACATTCGAATACTAATACGACCAACACCTCAAAGCAACAACCACATGATATATTTTACATATGTAAACATATGACTAGCCGGAAATTAAACAATCACAAAAGAAAACCAAATTACAAATCACTCAGAAAACATATGTGATTCCACTACTAGCCGGCGATTTTAGCGATGTGAGCCACTTGGAACTGCGGCACGTAATTATTGGGTCGACCCTCTTCCTCCCTTGGCTCATTTAAGAATGCCAAGTTACTTCTTCTCCACCTAACAAACACATCAATTCATTTTAAGAATCTTTAATACTTATATGAGATTTGACTTGTAAGTAGACAGTGACAAACTTTTTATTATTACCATCCACTCCTCTTGCTTTGGTTTTCATAAAGATCTTCTACTCTCTTCTCCTCTTGCCCTTGATTTTCCACAACTTCCTACACAATCAAATGCAAACGTTTCCCTTTAGATCTTATTTTTTTGGTAATTTATCAAGACAACCATTTCCCCTAGTGATCACTAGCAAATATCTTTTTCATAGTGGGGGAGCTGAGCTGAAGAATAAATAAATGAGAAGTTTAGCCACGGCCTTGACCTTAGCTACGGCTTGAACATGTTTCTCTTCAGTCTTCTTCTTTGTCTTCCAGAAAGCGTCGATTTCTTCTCTTGTTAGTGACTTGCACCTTCTCACTGAAAAGTCGCCAAAAAAAAATCACCATGTTAAAATTGTGTGTGCAACTGCAAACTATCACATAGATGATCAATCATATGGTACAGTTCCATGTATGTATCAACCCATGACTATTAGTTCTGTGTATATATGCATGATGATTATATTGATTACCTGAGTTGGGATCTTTCGTTGGAGAATCCCATCCGGACATTAACGAACCCATTCGTTCTTAGTCTTTTTTTTTAATTTCTTTGATCAGTAGATATGTCAGAGTTGTGTCAAATATTTTCCTATATATAATGCTCCATGCAAGTTTGCAACTAATCTAGATAATTCTTATCCCCAAGGACATTTAAGTTTTTTTGTATTCATCCAAATTCATATAGTTTAAGAGATAAAATAAATCCCATCAACTCCGGTAAAGCGCCCATTGGTTTAAGTCGTAGATTTTGGATTAAACTATTGAAAGAGAAGATATTTTTAGCATGCTTCCCACCGACGTTATTGATTTTCCAGCCTTATCTTGTCTCGTATTTTTTTATTCACGGATAGTTCATTTTTAGATATATATCCCATTAGACCAAAATCTGAAATTTCTGCAAAACTGAAACAAGACACAAAATAGAAATATGACTAGATGATGTCGTAGTTTTGTCTTTTGGGTAGATTTATGTCAAACGTAACGAGGTGATAACCTTGGACAATAATTTAAAATGAAAAAAATTCAATCCAAAACATATTAACTAAGGTATTTGATCTATTTTTATACTTGAACTATATATATATCAAATAGGCAAATACTGTTGTCGTTAATGGTTTTCTGAAGAGTGGGAATTAGCTGACACGTGTACGATGCGTGGCAGACACATCATATATGGACATTATCATCTCCTTAAAAAATTTCAAATCTATTATCCACTTGGTAGACGAAATTATGTATTTCGCTTTCTACAAAGTTGATGAAGACGTCAAAAAGTTCAAGACTGATGTAACAAAGGAGATTCCGGTTTAAAATAAACACCGGTTATGCATTGTGGCTGGTTTAAGCTGCACGAAATGAATCCGACTGCATTCTTGGATGCTCGAGCCATGTAAATATTAGTATATGGAAGAAGAAACATAAACAATGCAAAGAAAAGAGAGTTGATGTTCAGAAACAATAACACTTGTTGAAGCCCCCTTCTTGGAACCGGAAGATCGAGAAAAGTAAACCATCACGGCTAAAAGTGAACAAAATTTCAAAGGAACAAGATTATTACATAACACAAGCTACTACAGTTTTAATTCAATGAAGTAAAAACATAAACTCTCAACAAATGTGCGTTCACTCGCAACATTAAACTCTGGAATGATGAAGTTTCAAAAGTTCGTTCCTTTCTTTAG
The DNA here is from genome assembly GCA_014822095.1 of Diplotaxis tenuifolia. Lineage (NCBI taxonomy): Eukaryota > Viridiplantae > Streptophyta > Magnoliopsida > Brassicales > Brassicaceae > Diplotaxis > Diplotaxis tenuifolia. The sequence continues at coordinate 13,277 of JABAYD010003785.1, forward strand.
ACTTCTATCGTCTCATTCTGCCACTAAGCCCAGACCCAAACGATGGTGGTGCACCCATATCAATCTTCAACCTATCAGAAGGCAAAAACTTCCTCGCTTCCATATGCTTAAACATCCTCCTCGCATCTTTCTCAAACCCACCCATCTTCAACCCAGTTATAACCTTCTCAAACTCATTAGGTCCCATCTGATCTCTCTTACTTTCCAAAACCCCAAGTGCTTGCAAAGTCTTCTTCTCGTTCCTCGCAGTAGCGTACATATAACACAAACTCACCTGCAACTCAAACGGTGGAGCTTCCCCTAACTGCGAGATCTTCACCAGAAGCTGCTCAGCTTCCTCTATAAGCCCAAGATTAGCCATCCAATCAACAAGAACCGTGTAAGTCACCACACCGATCTCAACCCCTTCTTTCTCAAGCTTCAACAGAAGTCTCAGTGCCTTATCCAACGAGTTCTCTCTCTTATAAGCCCTGATCATATTCGCAATGCACTTATCATCAGGCTTGAACCCGCGCGTTCTCATCTGATCAAAGTTGATTTTCGCTGAATCTGCTTTCCCTGCTCTCGCGTATGCTTCCACAAGTAAGCTATAAGCTTCATAACAGTTTGTGTCCTTAAACTCAAGCTGCATCGAAGTGAACATCCCTGCAGCTCCATCTGCGTCACCCACTTGCGCAAAAGCTCGAAGCATGGACATGTAAACTTCGTCTGAAATCTTGATGTCTCTTGCTTCCATGTCTCTCATTAACCTCTCGCCTAGTTTAGGCTTCCCAGCGTTTACGTATCCCATGATCATTGATGTGTAGATCTTCGTGTCTGGACGCAAACCGTAGCTTTTCAGGCTTTCGAATGCCTCGGTGGCTCGCTCAAGGTTGCCTGATTTGCTGTACATGTGGATCAATGTGGTTGCGATTGAAATGTCTGGGAAGAATCCGTTTTGAGACATTTTCTTGAGTATTCTCTCGACATCTTGAGTGTGGTTCTCTTTGGCATGGATATGTATAAGCTTTGAGTAGTCTGAGATGGTGGCCTTGAATGATTTATCATCCAGGACATGTTCTGCCACCTGTTTAAACATCAAAACCAGTACCAAATTGTTTTAAAACACAAAACCTCACAACATGATCACGTCTCCGTGATTACTCATCTAATCTAAGTAAGATAGACATATGCGTACTCAAGCACCACCCATCTTGATATAACAATCAGCCTACACTATAGATATCAGTGTTAAAAAAAAATCACTAGACGCTATATAGAAGACTAGCGTTAACAAATATTGATATATTTACATTTATATTACATTTTAGCTTATTGTGTCTAATTTTATTGTTATTTTGAATTATATTGAAACAAATGTATGTATTTGCACTAAATATTATTGCTACATTCAACGGATTAAAACCAATTTAAACTGATTTATAACAGTGTCAACGGATTTGGTAATAACCACCTAAACCAATTTTTAGAACATTGATAAATATAAACAACAAACGTGATCCTATTAAAAGAACTAAAATCAAATAACAGGACTTACTAGCCAGAAACTAACCATGACTATATTAACTGATACTAGTCTTCAATAAGTCAAACAATATACTTTGATACCAGTCAAGAACCAAAACTATAGACGTAGATCTAACCTTTAAGTACGCACTAGTGTTTGCCTCTCGCAAATGATCAAGCAAAGCAATCCAGTCAACACGCTGAGGCTCCAACAACTCAACCCACTCAGCAACCAACCCCGAAGGATCATCCTTTTCCTCCAAAGCCTCAAGCTTCTCCATAACCAACTTGCATTTCCCAGTAAGGGGTTTCGCCTCTCTCCAGTCAGCTTCCTCCTCAGCTTCATGAATCTTATCAGCCACTTCACCCCACTTCGGATCCGACAACTCAAGCCCGTAGATCTTGTACTTGAACTTCCCTTTACGTTTAGGCAAAGAGATACTGCGAGGCTGAACTTCATCATTGTCAACAGACCCTTCTTCTTCTCCTTCCTCAGATTCACGAATTGAGTTATCTAAATCACGCATCTGTTCTAAACTCTCATTAAACTCAGCTTCCTCCATCTTCTCCCTCGCCCATTTGAACCTAAGCTCCCTAAGCAAGTCCCCACGGATCCCAATCTCTCCAGCGAACCTACACATCTCCATAACCTCAGGACACTGAACGTACCTCTTCATCTTCTCCTTCTTCCTCTCCTTATCCATATCCTTCAACACAGTGGTGCTAACTTCCCAAATCGTACTCCACAGATCCTCGCTGAACTCAGATGAAGGCGAAGGCGGGGGAGATGATGATCCTCCGACTTTGTTGAACCCGCCTCTCTCGATCTCCGCCACGACTTTCTCCACGATGAGGAGGAGCATCCCGTCGACCATCTTCTTGTCGGAGTCCGGGAAGGCTTCCGAGACTTTCCCGCGCATTATCCAGACGAATCGGGAGAGGAACTCGTTCGTGGTCCCGTCTTCTTCTTCTTCGTCGTCTTCATCTTCCTCCTCGTGAGTCTGGGAGGCGGTTGAGTTGCTGAGTCTGGACTCGCGTGTAGAGTGGAAATGGCGAGTGAAGGATGAAATGGGTTTACCGATTGGTTCTTCATACGATCTGAGATGATGATCGGAGTGAGAAATCGACGGTGCGGCGGCGGAGTAGTTTCGGCATAAAGGTTGGGTTTTTGAAGATGAGAATGAAAGACGACGGATCGCTTGTCGAGAGAAGAGGAGAGATTTCATTTTCTCCGATGGGTTTTAACGGAAATGAAGGTGGATCGATAAATCTGGGTAAAACCCTAAGCCCTATCTAAAATATCGAGTGGGGACGAAGAAGTCAAAGATCACAGAGATGGAACTCGAATTTTAGGGTTTGCCTGGCCGTTCTCTCCTCGTTAGTTTTGTATTTTTCATAAAGAACCCTTAATTAATAGAACATTACTTATATCAGCTTATAGTTTTATATTGTCTGTTTCAACCCTACAAGCTACTTAACATTTGTCATTTGTGGTCCGGTTCGAACCGCACAGTGGGTGATTACATCTTTTAAATATTTTGGGAGAAAATTTAGGATATGTTAGTCGTTGCACCTCCCTAAAACGAGTTTTCACAAAACTATAACATTTTCTTAAGTAATAATCATACATAATCATAGGACAACTCTTTTTTTAATCAAAAGTTTATAGGTCAGACTTACTTGTATTTTTGCAGAAAAAATAATTACTGAATATTGATGTAACTATAAAGATAAATTCATCTTCATCAAACAAAAAAAAATATTGATGTAACTATTAAGATAAGTTTATTTTCAAAAACATGATAAAACAAGTACAACTTTGATAAGAATCAATTAAGGATATGATAGTTTTAACCCCAAAGAAGATGATAAAATCCCCTATGGTGTGTGTGATAATATCCCTTATAAGTTATGGTATTATTCCTTTTCAGAAAATTATAAGTGGCTCTTATTAAAAAGTAGTCGTCCGAATTTGGTTTCATGCATCACAAAAGATACTAGATTCAAAGTTCCCAAGAGTATCGATCCATCTCCTTTCAAAATAATTGTTATTGCATAAAATATATAATCCATAATAAAAAGTATAAAAGCTACTTGATTAATATTTAGTTATGTATTTTCTATTGTTTTAATTTTTGATTTTTTTATTAAAATATATTTTCAAATAACAACACAATATATATCAAATTTTATTTTACTTAAAATATATTATTTAGATTTCAGATAATTCTTATGATTATTATTATTTTTAATTATTTATCTAATAAAAATAATTTAAATTCGTTTTTATTTTGTATATATTTTTTTATATTTTATTCATTAAATGTATAAACAATATTAACCACTCTAACTTTTAACGTACGAGTTTCGTTGCGAAAAATTACACGTAAATAATAGTATAAATGTAAGATTGTGACATGTGTTAAAAGTAATTCTAAAATATTATATGATAGTAATTTTCTTTTCTAGAATCCTAAACAAAAAGGTAAAAGAGTTATTTATTATTATTTTTCTTTCCTTTTTTATAGAATTCTAAATAAAATAGATTTATAAAATAGAATGTTTCTTTTTTTTTTCTAAATCCTAAAAAAATTTTTAAAAAAAACTTATTATAGTAATTTTAAAAATAATTTGATTATAAAAATGATACTAAATAAACTTCAATAAAGATAAATTAAAAAAAATAGGATGTTACAATGTTGGTATTTATATTGGTCATTATCTGTGTAATGTGTTTGGTCATACAAAAACCAAACGCATGTTTGTTATATATTTTTGGTTTTTTTTCATTAAAATAAATTATTATTATTGTTAGTGTAAGTGATTTTTATATGTGTTTTGGTCAAAAGCAAATCAAGCTGCATCGTCATCTTATTTCATTTTATGTTTTAAATATAATGTATTTTTTTCTAATTTATTTTTAGTTAAATTTGTTACTATGGAAATATATAATTAAAATAATAATGAATTAAGAAAAATATTTGAATAATGAATGAATTTATTAGACCGGTTTTATTTTTACTAGAAAATGAGAAGCATATAATTTTAAAATCATTATAAAGTACACATTAAAAACTACAAAATCGAACTGGAAAAAAAAAACAAATTGTTTGAAATGCTTTCTCTTAAAACCATCTTCAAGAAAAAATACCACAACATTTGAGTTTAAAATTTATTATTTACTATTTTTTTTTTGTCATCTTATTACTTACTATTTAAGGCTTAATATTTAAAGAAATTAGGCTCCATACACTTAACATATTGAGAAATTAGGCAAATACATTTTTAAACTGTTTGACACTAGAGATGTAGATGAGTAGATGACTTTACCCCAATCGATTACCTCATTATCCAGTGAACAAAAAAATAACGTAATCTACTTTTTGCCTTCTTTCTCTTCAACTTTGGTCGGAAAAATAAGAGATATAACTACCTCTTATCCCTCAATCTCCTCCATCTCTTGAACTCATTCTTTCGATTCCTGTGATTTTTCCCAAGTTTTCTCGATTAAGTTTCTTTTATACCGTGTTTCGTCTTACAAAACATAACCTAGTTGCCAATGACTATAAGAGTTCCTTCACTATACCAATTTTTTCTACCAACACGTTGTCTTGATCGTCAGAGGAGAGAAAGAATACAAATCATCTGTTCGAGATTGGTGGCGAATGGTTCGGTGTGATCGTGTGATTTTGTATGTATGGGCAAGATTATGATGATGGATCAGATATTTTCAGTTTTTTTTTGGATTCATTCTAAAAAAAACAGAAGCAGAAGATGGAAAGAGAAGATGACGAAACTGGAAGAGGAAAAAAAGCTTCTATTAATTTTTTTAATTTTCTGCTTATCGTATATATCTACATAATCTTTTTAAGCTTGTAAATATCTACTAGAATCTTAACAAATATTTTGAAGATCACCCTAGCTTACCACATCATCAGTAGTAGACAAACGAAGAGAGGATTATTCCGTAATTGTACAACGCTGGACATTATTATTTGGGTCCCTTATTTTTCTCTTTGGCATATCCTTAATTTATAGAGTTTCTGAATATATTTGGCTAAATGACTCTAATATTTAAAAGATGAAATTGAGTTTATAAGGTTATTATAAAGTTTACAAATAATATATATATATGATATTAAATATCATATAGTTAATATTATATTAGAATGAATCTTTAATTACCTTCTTTAACCTTATTAAAAATGTAATAAAATAATTTATTTGTTTATTTAAAAATTTATCACCACAAAACTGTAGTTAAGAAATGATATTTTCTTATAAACGGTTATTCACACAATCATTATTGAGAAACGTATTCTTCAACATGCACATAAATTTGTGTGGCTATAAGATACATCCATTAATGCTTTTATTATCATTAGTTACATGATAAAAATGATAATCCAAAATGATTTCTGTGGTTGAATAATAAAAGATTGATAAAACGTAAATCAAAATATACTAATAATCACAAATGCATAAAAACTTAAGAATATATTTTAAAAATAAGAATAACTTATACTAAGTTAATACAAACATTAAATTAATACATACACAAGTGTATAATGTTGTCATTTTTTCGATTGACTTTATTTTACGTTCAATTTTTTATTTCACTCTAATTCTTTATTCGGGTTGGATTCAGTTTAAAATTTTTAGGTTTGAATATTTTCTCTAACCCTAAGTAAAAAGTTAATAACAATTCACTTATGCGTGATAATTTTTAAAATATAAATATTAACCATAACTTATTTGGGAAAATAAATTTTAATTTCTGAAATAAATCTCACATGACATATGCAAAAATAATTCTAAAATATACATTATATTTTTAATTATTATGTTCTTTGTAAAATTAAAACATCAAACAAAATTCGTGCTTATTAAAATATAAATATTAACTAGAATTTATGTGAAGAATATCTGTTACGTATGATTACTTGTCATTTCTTAAATTTTAAACAACTATAAAACAAAACAAAAAAAATCCTTATCAAAATTGATATGTAACAAAAGTCATAATTAATTTTTTTATTCTTTTTATTTTGTTCCTACTATTTTTTTCTACTTATTTTCTATTTTAATAGTCACTAGTTAGAGCTGTAGACCCATAAAAATATTATACGGGTTTAACTGGAATGATGATTTTTGGAATAGATTTGTTTGGAATGCATCTATCCATAGTATTTCAAAAACATTTTACTAGTTGTAAGAAAAACTTTTTAAAACCAATTCTACATATTTTTTTTGGAATGGAAGTTACAAATAAATCATTTGAAAAATATGTCTCTTTTGTTCCACAATACAAATGATCGTGAAGGAATGGAATGCCTATTCTACAATAATTTTAGTTATTATTTCATTTTGTTTATCATTCCATTTTTATGGATTCCACAGATAATCATTCTTTTTATTCAGAGTATTCCTTTTAAGAATTACAGCTTTCTTTTCCTCTTGCGGAATCTCTCAACTTTCTTTTCCTCCATATAAGGAGCCTATTGGAGTTCGCTTGTATTCGCAACTTAGCATCAACCCTTCTAGCTCTTTTTTCTTAAATCGTTTACCAAACACATATCTCCAAAAAAATCCCCTAAAGAAAGTTCATAATACAAAAATGGCCTCAAGTTCTTTGAGCTCGTCTTGGACGTCTAAACAAAATGAGATGTTCGAGAGGGCTTTAGCCGTTTACGACAAAGACACTCCCGACCGTTGGCAAAACGTGGCCAAAGCCGTTGGAAGTAAATCGGCAGAGGAAGTCAAACGTCACTATGACATTCTCGTTGACGATCTCAAGAAAATCGAACAAGGCTTAGTCCCATTGCCTAACTACAAGACCGTCGATGGTGGAAGTAAATCAAGAGGCATCAAGGATTTTGATTTAAGAGGTAAAGTCTTCTTTGTCGTTTTAGAACAGATCTTTTAGAATTTGCGGTCGTTTTTGTTAATTTTGTTGTGGCTAAGACCAAATCTTTAGAATCTACATTTGTCTGTTGATTAAATAGTAAATATGTTTTTTTTTCAAAATAAAATCAACGGTTTTTGATTAATATGAATTAGTTTTGTGGTCGAAGAATATTATTAACGTTGGATCCTATAATCAGACCACAAATGCTAAAATAATAATAAACATGCATGCAGCCACACGCACCATCCCTGTATTTTCTACATTCTCACTAATGAGAAAGTAGTCACATGAAATCTAGTCCTTCTAGTACATCATCACATGCAAATTATCATCTTGTAAACGTATGATAACATGTAATGCATGTATAGTTTTCTAATAGTTGTATATAGATCAGATATAACAATATATCATATTTATATATATATATATATATATATATTTAATATGCAAAATTGATTCTAGCTTTGCACTGTTTGTGATCAACAAAAAAGCTTTGACTAAACAAATCCTCAAATTATACTAGTATTCAATTTATAAACAACTCTAGTGATTTGTTTTTGGACAGATTAATGAAGAATATGAGAAACCAGTGAAGTCAGAGGAATATATGTTACTTCTCAAGCGTACTGATTGATCATTGATCAGTGTAGCGTTTCCATTTCATTGTGCTACTTAATTATTTATTTTGTTTAATCTTATTTTCACATCAAATTAATGAGTCGAATCCTGAAGTTATTGTGGTTTTGTGTTTATCGATTGATTATTTATCTTTTGCCAGTTTTTGTGTTTTGATATTCGATGGTTTTGGTTTATCAATATAAACAAGTTTAAACGAGAAGCGTTCCATTTTTTCCACGGAGTAAAACATGCTGTGAACTATACTACTATTGGTCGAAGAACTGAGATACAAATTCGAGTGATAGGATCCCGTACACAGTTTGACTGGATATGTATTTTTCTGAATCTAAAAGGGTTAAACCCAAGTCTATATGAAAGACACATATCTAACTTTCAGATGGAAGTCCATGGATAACTCTTCTTCTAGACATTCAAATGAGCCGAAATATAACTCATATTCGTGTAGCCAATGAGGTTTAAATCTGGTACCGTATTGAGTTTATTTTTCTTGAGTACCACTAGACTACCACCATTGGTTATATGTATTAATGACATCATTGTAAATGAAATTACAAGATTCCAGACATTATAAAATGGAGATTCAAAAATATTTATTTAAAGATTTTTTTTTAATTTTTGGGGTATCCCCGATCCATGGAGAGGCCCAGACTAATCCCCAAAAGGATGGTGCAGACTACGAATGAATCTTCACTCCGGTTATTCAAATGGGCTGTAAAATAGGTTCATATCCGTGTGGCCACGATGCATTAAGACAACTACAATGTAAATAGTATATTCATAAATTAAAAATGAAAACTGAATGTAAATAATTTATTATTTACGTATATACATTCTTCAAAATAGCCGTTCATATACCAGTCTGTCAATAATATTTCGATTTTAGAACATCGTGAATTTTTAAAGAATATCATATCGAATGAGAGTAGTCTTTCAAATGAGAGTACACGAGAGACATATATGTACCAAAAGACTATTGGTAAAAACTGAAATTCTTTAAGATACCTAATCCAATAAACCCCACTATTAGATAGAATGTAGGTTTATTATGGTTAAGTACTAACCATTCTGGTTTAGTGTTAACCACTCTGGTTAAGTTTCCCTTTGCTTATCTAGAGTATTTAAGGAAAGATGTAACAGACTTTGTAATTCATTCCGTTTAATCAAATCTGTTCAATACCCACTAATACAGAAACCATAAAACTGTTACTTAAATTGGGACTCGCATGAAACGAAAACCACCTTATGTAATACTATTTTCGGTGTAACCGCCATTAACGGTTGATCGTTACACCTTAAAATAAAACATAACTATCGATTTCTCTCCGTCGCATATATAAGGTAAGGACCATTTAAATTTACCACCCAACAAAAGAAGCACAACACGTAAAAATAGTTTTAAATTTATATAGACAGCTTAAACTATCTGACTATTCCTTCTAGTTTCAAAGCCATTCATTTCTTCTGAATATTTAAAGAAAGAAAGAAGTTTGTCGGAGATAGGATGGCCAAAACATGGGTGGCTGTGGTATTGTCCGTGATGCTACTTGTTTCTGTGGTCGCCGAGGAGGAACAGCCGACGACGGTTGGGCAGAGGATAGACTCCACCTTGACAAGCGTCACCAATGCTTTCAATGAACATGGCGGCAAAGATGCCGTTGAAACCGTATCTTCCACCGCAAAGTCCGTTTATGGATGGTTCGGTGATAAAGCCAAGTATGTTTGTTTACCATTCTTTAGAATATTTTCCGATCTTTGTTTTTGTTGATACTATACCGTAGTTCTCATGTTAATTGGCATTATAATAAATTAATAAATATATCTCTTATACATGATTAACTAATCACCCCATATAAACTTCGTTTATTTTTTTTTGTAGGGAAATGGGAATCCATTTGTAAACGAAGGAGTGCTTAAGGTTTTGTGTGTTATGACGTCCAAAAAGAGGTTTTGTTTGTTATATATCGAAAAGCTCGACCTAGCTGTAATTGATTTTATTTTATCTAGTCTTCAATCCATAAATATGTATAACCGAATGTCTTTAAACATAATGCATGAGCTCCTTGATTATCCCTCTAAAAAATTAAAGATACATTAGACCACCCGCAACGGGGTCAGAAATTTTTAGGAAAAAAATAATTAAATAATTTGTGGACTCCATCAAAATTTAAGGATTCTATCCGAAAAATCCTTATGTAAGGATTTTTTTTTAATGAATCCTTACACATGGCGATCCGCGATTTGTTGATTTTTTTTTAAATCTAAAAAAAGAATAATAATCAAAAAATTAAAAAACACTATTCTTAAGAACTTTTCTTAAAAACTTGGCACGGGTAACACCGTTAATGCGTCGATATGTTACTCATTGTGGTGAATGGTGAGTGTGCTCCACATGATGGGCCACATTAATAACGACCAAAACTCAGCCCATATATATGTCCATCAACAAGAAAACCAAAAAAAAAAGATTGTGTGTTGGTGGATGCACCAAAAGCTCAACCGTAAGATGCAGACCGTTATCAACCACTTAATCTCATGGCTCAGAGGCCGCCACGTAAATATCCAATAAAATCATCACACGTGTCGAAATCTGAGCTAATCAAACCGACCTTCACCTTAAACTCCGCGCCTTTCTTCCTCCCCCAGAGTTGCGAAGAGATAGCGGCGGTCCCAAATCTCGGCTTCGCACGTACGCACTCACTCGTCACGTGCCGCCCTCGCTGACTTGGTTAAAAAGACACGTGGCAGGCAAAGATACACGGTGCTATGGTTAAGCACCAATTGTAGACGATGAGTTGGCATGACACGTGTCGAACTCTCACAATCGGTGGGCTCCTCTAGTCTTTCCCTCTTTCTCCCTCTCGAGGAGTTACACAATACACAACAGTCTCTCCCTCTCACCTCTCTCTCTCTTCTTTTTTTTTTTTCTTCTGTAACGTTTTTTTGTTCAAATTTTTTCTTTCTCTTGATGGAGTTGGAGCCTATATCGAGCTGTTGTTCTACCTCCTCTTCTGGTGAGGACGCGGCGGCGGCGAACATGACGGAGCTAGAGGCGGCGGAGGCATTAGCGGATTTGGCGAAGCTTGCGGTAATGCGAGAGCGGGTTTTCGAATCGGCGGCGAGCTGGGGAAGCAAAGGGAAACGAGTTAGGAAGAGAGTTAAGACAGAGTCTCCTCCGTGCGAGTCGGAAACGTTACCTACTCCGGATCTAGCTGAGGTCTCGTCTCGTCTCTTCGCTTTCTCATATTCTTACAACTGTATTTAGATCCAAATAATGGATTTCTAATTAGCTAGAAAAGTAGTGTAAAGTGTTTTTGTTATTAGAGAACATGGTAAAGTTTAGTTATTAGGTAGATGTCACTTTTTATTTTGTCTGAAGAGATGTTTGGTCGTTTTAAGAATTTAAGTTATTCTAGGAAAACAACTTTATGAACAGATTTGTTTGTATGTTTCACCCCAAAAAAAATACAAAAAGTTAAGAGAGATGTTTTTGTAACAGGAACGAGTAGTGAAAGAAGAAGAAGGAGAAGAAGTTGAACCGATTAGTAGAGAAGTAACTGAAGTTCCGGTTAAAACTGAAACGAATGGTGAAATAATTAAACCAAATCTTGCTTCGGCACTAAGGTGTAATAGACCAAGTGGTTGTGGCCGAGCAAGGCAGAACTTAAGCGAGGTAAGACTATAGTATCATTTACAACAGGTCCTGAAGCTTTCTATTTTTAGTTTCTTTATTGGGAACTTGCCATGTTTCTACAACTACTCCTGCTCTCTAGGCTGAAAGAGAAGAACGTAGAATCAGAAGAATACTAGCTAATAGAGAATCCGCTAGGCAGACAATTCGACGAAGACAGGTATGGTTATGCTTACTTCTTTTGGACATGTAAATCATCAAGGTCTATTTTCAGCAACTTAGCTTGCATAAATACTATTGTAAAGTATATATAATTTCGAAATATTATACAGGCAATGTGCGAGGAGTTGAGTAAAAAAGCAGCTGATCTAACATTTGAGAATGAGAATTTAACAAGGGTATGTAAACCACTCGTGATTTAAATTCCTAGCTTAGCAATAGTGAGACCGTTGTTACAATAGCTAATGATATTTCTGGTGACAGGAGAAAGAATGGGCATTGAAAGAGTTTCAGTCTTTAGAGACGATTAATAAGCATTTAAAAGAACAGGTCAGTCACACAATCCCCTATCAAACACCATATCAGTATCAGTAACACTATTTCTTCATGTGCTATATATCTCATGTGCCATCTGTTTTGTTTTGACAGGTAGCCAAGTCAGTAAAACCCGAAGAGACAAAAGAACCTGAGGACTCCCCCAAGCCATCATCACAAGTTGAGATGTCTACGTCATCTACTCCCTTTTACTTCTTCAACCAGAATCCTTACCAGCTTTTCTGCTGGCCTCATGTTACTCAACCATCAAATCCGATGGTCTCACCACTCGAAAGCCAAAAAGCACCATTCACCACCCATGAAGGAGCATCTGCTAAAACCATGAACTCGCAGGAGAATGGAAATACTGGAGATGATAATGGGTTGAAAACTCATTTTTACGTCGTGCCATGCCCTTTGTTTCTCCCTGCTCCTGATCAGAGCAATGTTGCCCCCTTTACGTTTGAAGAACCAGAAAGAGTTGTTTCTTCAAACGGACACCATAACGATGATTCTTCTGCACCAAAACCAGTCGAGGTCACAAAAACTTTGCTGTCTCATTTACCAAGTAGCATCAAAGAAGAGAACTCTGGTTCAATTGATCTCAATGAATCTGCAACCGAAGTCCTCTCAGAAGGAGATGGTTTCCCCGTAACCACGCAACAAGGTTTTAGTTTCAACCATGAAGATGTCTCTGACTCCCCTAATGGAGTCACTCCGCATGGCAACCATGTGTTGATGTCTCTGCCGGGGAAGAAGCAAGGCTCTTTGGCTGCAGCAGAAGCTAGAAAGAGAAGGAAAGAACTCACTAAGCTCAAGAACCTCCATGGCCGACAATGTCGGATGCAAGTATGACAAAACATTACAATAGAAAGGTACTTTCATGAATCATGGATCCCCTTTGTTTTTGTCCGGGACATTTTTCAAATTGTCTCGGCTTTCTTTTGTTAAACACCAACAACGTCATAGAGTCTCATGGACTGATCCAAGAAACAAAATTGGATTATTAGTATTATTATTACACGAATCCAAGATTAGTAATGTTTTCCAATAGTTTTGTTTTTTTTTACAAAATGTTGTAAGATTCTGTTTGCTTCTCAGTGGAAGTTACGGTTCCGATCAGTTTGTAGCACATGTTTTCAGGGATTTGTTCCTTGTTTCTACTACAGAATCAATAAGCTTTTGAAATGAATCAGTTTCCATATATATATATATATATATACATATATTATTAATTTATGACTTTTAAAAGCATCCAAGATCTTTGTTCTACATGGGGACTAACATTTATCTCCAGTTTTGTTTACCAACCGGACCAAATGAAGCAATCTCTTGACACCGGACGATGCCAGCAGCTCCACCGTAACACAACCATCTCTCGCTTCCTTTGTTCATATTCCACCGCACTCTATGCATCGCCACCATCTTAGGTGGGAACTGTTCTGCTTTCACTCCGTTGCTTGCTTCCTTTCTTTTTCCTTCTTCTTCTTCATCGCCATCTTCTTTAACACACACCAGTGCTCCTCTGTTCTCGTCGTCCTCTATTGTCTTGCTCTTTCCCTTTTTAGCCTTCGATTTTGATGCTTTGTTGTTAGTTCCCTCGGGTTCAGACTCTATCTCCAGATCCTCATCATGTGCAAAAGCTGTAGACATGTAAAGTAAATTAAATTCAGTTAGTGATCTAAAAAACGGTTCAGGCAGGCTTATACGTCTGGAAAATCGGTTTAGGCGTCCGTCTAATCAATAATCTAATCTAAAGGTGTCTAACGATTTTTTTGAACATTAGTTTGAATGGTACAACGGAAACCAGTCCAAGATACGGTCTAAAGGTGCTCAGGAGATTAAACATTTGTGGTAAGAGTTTTGTAACTGACCTAGAGGCTGAACATCTGAAACGGGAGATGTGTGTCGGTTAGGAGATTCGTTCAAGAGACTACCAAGGCATCTCTGTTTTTCACCGTTCTCACTAACTGCCTTCTTCAGTTTGATTGGTACGTTAGGCTCTGGAGTATGCACTATAAAGATGGAATCATTCATTGTTAGTCGTCCAGAGAGGAAGTGAGGTGCCCGATTCCTCGAGTCTTTTTCCACTGCTTTCGTCGTAAGCTGTAAAGAAGAATTCTTAAGAAAATACAGAAGAGAAGAGGCGCAGTGAAAAATTAACGAGTTTATAAACAAACCTGGAAATGAAAAACGGACCCATCTGCTGTGCAATAAGCAGCCATGCCTGATGAAGTTAAAACATTATGTCAGTGATGTGTAATAAGTTGTTTTCGTGAGGTGCTTTGTACAAATAGATGAAAAGCATTAAACCTGTTAGGCGTGAAACTTGAATACTCCAGATGGGATAAGATGAACAGTTATAGACGCTTAAGCCTTGCTGTTTTGTGTTAGGATACGGCCTTCCGGTTGAAGGAACATCATAGGCAACCTTCACCAAGCTTAGGATTCTCATTGTACCATCGTCAAAGGACAATAAGACACATCTGCAGTTGAAATTTTGAAAAAACCAAGTTTTTTTAACGAGAACTTTACATGATTGATCCTAAAGACTGTAATCAACTGAGTATAGAGAAACGATTTGTACTTTGGATCTTGTAACCAATCGAGGCTGTAAATAAACCTTGGTACGGGATGCAAATCCCATAAAGGACGGAACGGATCACTACAGAAAAAAAAACATAGGAAGCAATTAATAAGTATGTAGTAACGCAAAAGAAATATTAAAAATCAACATCGAAAAGGCGATGTATGTAGCTGATGTATACGAAGTGTACCGTAAGTCCCAAAACTTGAGACCACCATGTCCAGCAGTAGCTATTACGTTTGCACTTTCCTGATCACTGGTTTTTTCAAAAGAAATTACTTTGATTCTTTACCGTTAGAATTATATATGCTCCAACTGAGTGAAATCAAAAACAGAAAACGAGAATAACTGATCTTATGGGTGTGATTTAAGGTCACTGACCTTTCACCAGGAGCCCATGCAACTGCCCTAATAGGAGATGTATCTGCGCTGAAGAAAAGCAAAGGTCTTGTTTCTGCACCCAAAAAAATATTTGAAAAGCAAATATGAAACCAACATATCACTCTCTAGCCCAATATGGCATAAGGAAAAAAAACATGTCAGGTTGTAATACCTTCTGAAGATTTAGTTATAGAAAACTTCCAGAGAGCAATCTGATGCAAAGAAGAAAAAAAACAGAGGCCAAAGCAATTAATCAGTGCAATTCTTATTCCTCAATACATTTACAGATAGAAAAATAATGTAATAGTTACCGTGCCATCGTGGCAACCAGCGAGTAAGAAATCAGGGTTCCCAAAAGTCGACCATTCAACTGTCAAAGGAATACTGTACAAATAATAGATGAGCAAGAATCAATTATATGCTTTATGTGCGCGAGGTAACCACTGGCAAATGTAAAGACATGTACTAACCTCTGTGAATCACCACACTTCAAGTTTGAGCATTTGAAAACGGGAGCAAGTTTCACAAAACGAGGATCAGTTGCTTCTTTCTTTGAAGACAAATATAGAGCTGATATTGCCTGAGGCATTGGCACATCCCACCTGCATAAAGGTGCTATATATGATTACGATCTACATTCACATGGCAAATGAAAAGCAATAGGAGGTTACAAGAAGAAAGAAAAGTAGCTGACTTACACTTCAAGAGATCCATTCCCCAGCAAGACAGCTAAATACCCCATTCTATGATTATTATGAGAATCATCTGGAGATGGGGGACGCCATTTCATATCCCAGGCAACTTTTCCATTGTGGGCCAGGCATAAGATAACCCTCGGAAGAGAAATGTCTTCAGACATACCTGAGGATACTTTTTCTGGTATGTTTCCAACAGCCTCACTATCTTCTAACAGGACATGTTCACAAGCTTCTTCAGCACGTTGAGTCTTTTGTCTCCTTCTCCGTACAGGAAGTTTGACATTTGCATTTTCCGAAGACAACACTTGTCCTGAGCTTTCATTGTCGGTTTGAGTCTCTGTTACCGGAGTTACGGGAACATCTGGCTCTTCCGGATACCGAACAGACAAAGCTTCAACGTATAGAACGTCACCACCAAGCTCAATAGTAGGTTCAGTAGTACACTTCCTTTTAGGTCTTCCTCTTGCCTTCTTAGGCTCTGTTACCTCTATTGGATGCTTTCTGGGCCTGCCTCTCGGCTTTTTAGGTTCTCCTTTATTATTTAACTCAACGGATGGTTTCTTCTGAGGCTTTCCTGCCTTCTTCCCTGGTATATGGGCGCTATTGTTTTCGGATTTGACGTTTATAATACACCATATCTGAATAATGCCTCTCCCTGAAAGTCGAACGCCTATCTTGTGACTGTATGATTGAGGCGGATGAGTAGCCACAGCTAGAAACTGAATAATAGTAAAGACTCGGAGCAATGAGAACCTAAGATTTTAATTTCTATTAAGTGTGAAAAAATAGAAAATATGAAAAAATCACCTCACATTTTGCCTGAGCATCTGGATTTCCATGAACTCTGGGACACCACTCCAATGCCCAAACAGAGCCTCCAACATGCATAACAAAATCCTTGCTGCAGAATGAAGTGAATGAATAATCACATCAATGATCATGAATAGGAAACCATCGTTGATAACTGAAAAGGGACAAGAGCAGATATATACACACGCAGTATTCTGACTATAGCTAATTACCAACCTAGTCCTAGTTCATATCCGCTTAACTCAATCAATAAACTCCAAGTGATGCATGAGTTTTGCTAGTTAGCAGAACCCGTTGAGATTTAAAGAATTACATATCATATAAATCTAAATTATTACCTGAGTTGACCAAATGTTGATGATTCTTCGTCATCTATCTTAACCTGCGCCAATAATAATACAAAGTCAAATGGAAGTTACGAATCAAGAATGAAAAAAAAAACTTATAATGCAAAGATAAGACACACCTTAGGGGCTCGTGCAGAAGAAAATTGAGGCAAAGTGTGACTGTTGACATCCTTTGGTTCACAGCCTTGTTCAGCTTCATTATAGAATCCAAAACTTTTTGGTTCATAACAAAAATGCCTCCATTCCCTAAATAATTTCCCCCCGGTAGATGAGATTAGAATCAGATTTTTGAATACTAAAATCAACAATGCAATTCACAGTGATCATCTGGTCTCTCTAATGGTTAAGAACAGTTGGATAAAAGAGGAGTATAAGAATTACTTCAGGGAAAAAAACTATTCCTTTGGTATTGTATTTCTACTCCAAGAGTGTCATTAATTAACACACACATTCATGAAATCGAAAAACAGAAGTTGCAACAGATCTCAACCACTTGGAGCATAAGCTTCTTTTTGTCAACGATATATACAGTACTAAACTGAGATCTATTTAACTGACCTTAAAAGCGTAACTGATGATGATAGTACATTGATATCAGTCATCTCAATATCAATACCAGGTTCTTTACACAGATCACTGATCGAGTCCACTGCTTTTAAATGATTTTCAACAGAATAATCAAACAATGATATGCTACATTCTCCTTCACCACTTCCTGAAGGCCCTTCTTCACTCATTGATCCCGTTTTTTTTTCTCCCTAGAACATAATTAGTGGATATCACCAGTTAGTACGAAGCACCAATTGTAGCTCTATAACACGTCGATCGCCGGAGAATTCTTACACTAATTAGGTTTTAAATTACGACAAAACAGAAACAGACAAGAGCTAGGGTTTTAAGAGCTTAGCAATACAATGAAATTAGGAAGAAACTTACAGGAACAGAACTCACCGGCGACAAGAACAGCGGTTACGGCGAAGGCGGGGTAAAACTCTTGGATGCGTTTTTTTTGCCTCCCGTCCAGAGATCGAAACGCGGCTACTGATATATTAGTACCTGCATATATTAGTTTTTAGGTTTGGGCCGTTAATGGGCCTCCAATCTGATAACCCGGATACGTGGCCGTATATTTTTGACGCCTTGACGGTAGTAGTAATTCGTAGGCCGGGACATTCGGATAGACAGGTCGGGTTGGGTTCAGGTGGGATCCTTTCGGCTCCGGGTCTTTCAAATCTAGGAGTTTAGGACCCGATAAAATAATTTCAAATTTTTGGTTCCAGATCGGTCCAGATTCTACCAGGTCCGGGTCGGGTGTTAGAAAGGTGGACCCATTCAGATAATTAGAATGTATCGGTTCAGATTCGACCCAAAAAATATCTAAATATACAAAAAAAATATCTATTTTTTTTTTATATCCGAAAATATTCAAAATTATTGTTTTTATAAAATTAAAATGTGTATATATATTAAAATATGTGAGATACCCAATGGTTAACCCCTTTACTCTTTTGACAAACAACTCGTCTTCAATTCCCTTTCAATGCATTTGATTTAATTTACATTATTAATTCGGATACCCGTCGGGTTTTGGATTCTGTCCGGGTCGGGTCCAAGATCCACGGATCTTCTACAACAAGACCCAATAAGGTAATTTGATCGGGCCAGATTTTTTCGGGTCCGGATAAAATGCGGAGGCCTTAGGCTTTTATACGAATGGTGACGATTTAGAAAAGAAATTATAGACCTGGATTTAATGTGGATAATGTTAGCAACGCATCTTAAAAGGTTTAGAGATCGTTTAAGGATAAGATGTGGTACTACTGTTTCAGAGATAAACATGAAGGAGGAAGCTGTCTTGAAAACACTTTGTTCATTCATTAGCTACTCTTAAAATTACATTACAGACTCTTAGACTCAGCTAAGAACACCCAACTTCCCTGGTCCGTCAGCTTTGTGTCTTCAAAGGAACCCACCCAGCCTACAAAAACATTTCCTTTTATTCCTTCTCCAAGTCTTTCTTTACTAGACAGAAGAAGCTGAAGACCAGAACATAAGAAGCCTTCAAAACATCCACGAACAAAGATAGCAAAGCGAGAGGGAGAGCCAGCTACGATTGTCCCCAAGCCCTGTTACAAGATGTCATACAAGGATTATCAGAAATAGCGTATGAAACAAACAATGTAGCTTGCTTTAAATCATACTGATATATCATGCTTCTTAGAATGTGTAAAAAAAAGAATCAAGAAAATGGTTTATGTACCACTAATCCTTAAGAACAGCCAGTACATATATAGAAAAACAGAGAAGGAAAGCCAATAAATATAAAATCCACGATTATTCAAATTTAACAACGTTCCAGATAATGAATCACTCCCTCTTGGCCTATTAGATGGTCATTTAGAACATCAGGACACATAACATAAAAGCTCATTACCAGTCTCCTATGTAGTACCGCTACACTATCAACTATACATACATTCCATAAATCTTTGAACAAAGCAACAAAAAAAACAGTTTAGTTTGCATTCACACCAAGTAGCAGTGGTCATACTTACCCGATACTGAACACGCTAAGAGGATCCAGAAGCTGCTGCTGCTGCTGCTGCTGATGCTGTTCTTGTTGTTGAATGTCCTCTAACGGAGGCAACGACATAACTCTCGCCGAAACACTACCCGTCGCCGGCGTGCCCTTAGCTTCAATAAGCCGCCACATGTACCAAGAAGCCACTGACCTATACGGTCGCCACTTAACACAAAGCTGCTCCATCTGCGAAGGACGAGGCAACTCCTCCAAGTTATACAACATCTGCACACCTTTCCTAACTCCAAGATCATTAACCGGCAAAACATCCGGTCTATGAAGAGAATTAATCATAAACATATGAACAGACCAAGACCCAATCCCATTAACCATCGTCAGCATCGTGAACAAAGACTTATCATCCATGCTCACAATCGCGGAATCTGACAAGATTCCGTTTTGATACTTTCTCGCGAGATCGTGGAGGTAGCTCGCCTTGCGTCCCGATACTCCTATCTGACGAAGCTGTTGAGGATCTAACGCCAACACTGTCTCAGGGAGGACTACATGCTCGCCGCCGCATAGAGCGATGAAGCGCGTGTAGATTGAGTTCCCGGCTTTCGCGGCGAGCTGTTGGTAGAGGATGTTGCGAATCAGAGCCAAGAACGGAGTCGGGAAGGACTCGAATGTCGGCGGAGGGTAGACGTCGATCAGCTCCACGAGCAGCGGATCCGCGTTGCGGAGATGGTGAATCGCTGCCTCGAGCTCGCCTTCGTATGTGAGCGGACGGGAATGGATTCTGGGAACGGTTATGGCTCGCGGTTGCGACGGTTTACCTTTGGCCGCGGGTTTGTTATCCTCCGGCTTAGCGTCTTCGCCGTGGTTTGTGAGTTTCCGGATTTTGCGCGGACGGAGGGGGATTTTGGATGGGGGAGATGATACGTTGCCGAATTCTGTGATCCGTTGGGTGTCGATTGTGGTGGATGAGACGATTTCGCCGGAGACTCCGGCTGAATTGACGGATTGCGGGGGGATTAGGTTTTGCGTTTCGGGTTGGGGAGATTGTGGTTGAGATGTGGATTGTTCGCCCATGTTGAAATCGATGATTCAGAAGGATGAAATTAGGGTTTCGGAATCAGTAATCGGAGGATGTGATGATTGTGTCTACTTCTCCACTTCTTCTTCTCCGAGTGAAGAAGCCACGTCTCGGGTCTGATCCGTCGCTGTATCTTCTCTAAGGCGCGTCTTTGATGAGAGTGACGCTCACGCTCCGACGACTAATATATGTGTGTTTTAGCCTTTTAGGTCACAAAATACTGGGCCATTTTGAAGCCCAATACGCTTTGTTAGACAAGTTTAATAGTTTAAGCCCATGAGGCCTATAACAATTATCCCCACCATTACATCGTTTTCTAGTAAATTTATGATGTGGTTGTATGATGATGGTTATTCATCCTTGACCTGTAATTTCGACTTTCTTTTAGCGAAGAAAAAGATTTATTTATATCACAAGGAAATATGAGCAACAATAAAACATTCTCATTGAGAAGAAGAAGAGATAGCTTTCCCAGTTATTTAATCATTTTCTATTGCCCAAAATGTATATTACCTACAACTTATGGTGAAAATGTACTGTTGAGCTGAATCTGTAATTATTCTCACATTACATTTAGTTGATAATAGTAAAATATCTATAGTTATATGATGATGGTACTTCCTTCTTATTCTGTAATTTTCGTTTACATATATTTTATATGTTTCAGTTCAACCCATAAAGACATTGGAAATGGAGTTATAAAAATATCTTCAAATAAATAAATAAAGAGGCATTGTCGACTATAAGATTCCAACTAAGCAGAAGTGGGGACAACGAAACAGAGAGCATAGTGTCCGGATCCGGAAACGTTAACAAGAGAACATAGGCACATACACGTGAGAGACGATGACGAGACAACCAATGAATATAACCGAATCTACAGTTTTGGGGTCAGCAAAATAGTATATTTTTATACGTGAAGGAGGGGGATGAATCAGAACCTATGAATCATAACACCCCATAAGACGTGTTTGGTGTGATATCTACCGTCTTTTTTTGTCGTCGCCTCATTTACCACCTAATTAGATTTCTCTCGATTTAATGCTCATTATTATGCATGTATTCAAGGCAAGTATAGCACCGTTTCTGATGTTTATTGCTTTTTGGGTACGTACATTCAAGCTTTACGCTAAACTTTCCACTACATTTGTCACCTTTTTGGTTTGATAAAAAAGAAACGTCTACTGGTCTCGGTAATGACGTAAGAATATCTACAAAAATTGATGGTTTACCAGAACAACAAAGATGGAACTAAAACACACACGCAGACAAAAAGTGGTATACTTTCCAATATGTGAGACGAGTTTTGATAAATCTGAAGGACAAAGCATAAAAAAATTCGAAGTGCTAGTAGTTTTGGACAAATTAGTAACTTTGGCAAATACACATTATATAAAAGATAGATAAAGTAAACTATGTTTTAGTGGTCGTATATGTGAACATGCGTCAATGATGATTCGATCAATCTTATATAAAAAATCCATATAAATCAAACCGATTATTACTAGATAATAAAACTTGTAGCGGCTTGTATTATTTGTTTCGACGAATCTATTACATTGAAAATGTTTTTTTTTTAAATCAAGATTTGTTTTTTATTTTTGTCGACAATAAAAAAGGGGGAAAAAAACCAAAATCCTCGAGGATGATTTTGTTTCTCTTTCGAAATTTCTATAAATGATTCAAAGAGATGCGCCTCTGTGAGGTCGTAAACTCTGAAACTGTCTGCGTCTCTCCACGCATCGGCTCTCAATTCTCACAACCTACAATAGATTTTTTAACAAAACAAACAAAAGAGAAGACATATCCCATCATATATTCCTCCAAAACAAATATCATAGAGATCATACGAATCCCCAGAAGAAAGCTCATTTTATTTGTATTTTTTTCCATATAAAGCTTTTTCCTTCTCTGAAGATTTCGATTTTTCTATAAACTTAGAAAAAAGAGAGAAGAAAGATGAGTTTTAGGGATGAGACGGAAGAGGGAAGGAATGATCTTAGGCGACCGATGTTACACACGGGAAGTTGGTACCGGATGGGTTCAAGACAATCTAGTATGTTGGAATCCTCTCAAGTGATTCGAGACAGCTCCATCTCTGTCTTAGCTTGTGTCTTGATCGTTGCTCTTGGTCCTATTCAATTCGGTTTCACTGTAAGAAAAAATAAACCCAAAAAAAAAAAAATTTTTGGTTTTTTTTTTTTTTAATTGTTTGTTCAGTGTGGTTATTCTTCACCAACTCAAGCTGCCATTACTAAAGATCTTGGTTTAACTGTATCAGAGGTATATAAAGGTCCAAACTTTTGAATCTAAGAACTCTTGCTCATGATCAATAGTATTCTGACTTCTTGGGTTTTGGCGTGTGTTAGTACTCTGTGTTTGGGTCTCTATCAAATGTGGGTGCTATGGTGGGGGCAATTGCAAGTGGTCAAATTGCTGAATACATCGGGAGAAAAGGAGTAAGAGAGTTTTTTTTTTTTTTTTTTTTTTTGTCAGTCTCTGATGATTGCTGCAATTCCCAATATTATTGGCTGGCTTTCCATATCATTTGCAAAAGTAAGTGTTTTGGTGTTTCTCAAGTTTCTGATGTTGTTGGCTTTGTCTGTCTCTTTAGCTCTTAAAGTCAGTTCTTCTTTGTTTTTTTCTTCCGGTTTAGGATACTTCTTTTCTTTACATGGGAAGATTGTTAGAAGGTTTCGGCGTGGGGATCATATCTTATACGGTAATTACTAGAATCTACTAGCTTCTTGGATTTCAGCAATGCTTATTTTGGAACAAAGTAATCAATATATTTTCACACCTCTGAATCTGTGGATTTGTAGGTGCCTGTGTATATAGCAGAGATCGCTCCACAGAACATGAGAGGAGCCTTAGGTTCTGTAAACCAGGTTTGTCATGTTTTTACATCAGCTTTACTTTTTTTTTTTTTTTTTTGCATTTTATGGGCTGAATGCTTATACTAACATTAACTACATCGGTTGTTATGTGTGGTTATAGCTTTCTGTAACAATTGGGATAATGTTGGCATATCTACTCGGTCTCTTTGTTCCATGGAGAATTCTTGCAGTTTTGGGTAACTCTCATTAACATTTTGAACTTGTTTTAAGAGAAAATCATACGATCTAATCACTTTCTTGTTTGTCTTCCTTTATCTTTAGGAGTATTGCCATGTACATTACTGATACCTGGTCTGTTTTTCATCCCTGAATCTCCTCGGTGGCTGGTAGGCCTTTTAGATCTTTATTGCCTGTATTGTTGAGTTTGTTGCTTTATTGATCACTATCTCTGTTGTCTTGGTGTCAAAAACGTAGGCAAAGATGGGGTTGACAGATGATTTTGAAACTTCCTTGCAAGTTCTTCGTGGGTTTGATACTGATATTACCATTGAGGTTAATGAGATCAAGGTATTGGCTCAAACATGACGCTGGTTTCAATATGTAACGAGTTTAGGATTGCTAAATGTTTTTGTGTGTGTTTTCCACCAATACACAGAGATCTGTTGCATCATCAACCAAACGTTCTGCAATTCGGTTCGTAGACCTCAAGCGTAGGAGATACTATTTCCCACTGATGGTACAGTTACTCTTGTACATTCTCGAGCTAGTTACTTTTGTCTCAGTGTGAGAGAAACTCCCACACATGTTTTTCTGTCATGTATGTGGTACAGGTTGGTATAGGACTTCTTGTACTTCAACAACTTGGAGGAATTAACGGCGTCTTGTTCTATTCGAGTACAATCTTTGAATCTGCAGGTATAGTCAAATATGTTTGTCTTTGATTTCTTGAATTGTTCCTTAGAGAATGAATATAAACACATCTCTTATTATACTGCTTTATTCACTTAGGGGTCTCATCAAGTAATGTAGCAACATTTGGAGTTGGTGCTGTTCAGGTATATATAACATCATTCACTATTAGCTTAAATCTATTAGACATTAGAATTATTATTTTTAACAGTTCTGTTCATTCTAAATCAGGTAATAGCGACTGCAATAGCTACATGGTTGGTGGATAAATCAGGTCGCCGACTTCTACTCATGGTGAGGATTTATAATATATCTTACAAACTATCTGTAAATGCAAAACAAAAGATTAGCTTTTCCTCTTAAAAAAATGCAGATCTCTTCTATAGGGATGACGATAAGCCTGGTGACTGTAGCAGTCGCATTTTACCTTAAGGTACTTTTAAAACCTTTGATATAAACATCTCTGAAATTTAGGGTTTCACTTTAACTCTGAGTTTGTAATATTCTCTTGTTAGGAATTTGTATCACCTGATTCGGATATGTACAACATTCTAAGCATGGTCTCTGTAGTTGGAGTTGTGGTAAGTTTATTGTTATATACATTCTTACATTGTTATACCAAAACTAACTTTCTTCTTTACTTCTTTTACAGACTATGGTTATTGCTTGCTCTCTAGGGATGGGACCGATTCCATGGCTGATAATGTCTGAGGTACCTTAATATCAGATGTTATAACATCAGAATGAGTGCTAATTAATTATGTTGTTTGTGAAAACAGATTCTTCCAGTGAATATAAAAGGCTTAGCAGGAAGTATAGCAACTTTGGCTAACTGGTTTGTCTCGTGGTTAGTCACAATGACTGCAAATATGCTCTTAGCTTGGAGCAGTGGTGGAACGTTTACTCTCTATGCTTTGGTTTGTGGATTCACTGTGGCTTTTGTGAGTCTTTGGGTTCCTGAGACTAAAGGCAAAACGCTTGAAGAGATTCAAGCTTTGTTCAGATGATTCAAAGACAAGAAGAAGACAGCATTCATTTTTCACCTTTACAGATCATTCTTTTGTCCTTGTCTGTTTCTTTTATTTGTGGCTTGGTTCATTGTCTTTCTTTGGACATTGATTATATATAATGTGTTTATGTTGTAAAAGCATTTCATTTTGTGTGTGTAATCTTTCGGATTAGCAATATATTTATATTAACTATGTATAAGAGCTGAGTTGAGAGAGTGAAGAGTCTATGCTCTGATGTTGTTTGTTAGAGACGCTATGAGTTTTGACACGTCTCGCCATGAGAGCATAGCTTAGTATCATACTCAAAACTGTATTCGATTTCTCATTGACAATAAAGGAAGTAATACATTGGTCATAGTGTTCTGGATAGCTAAAAACCTATATACACATGAGAATACCTGATACATGTGACTTGTAAAAAAGAGAAAACCACATGTGATTATTTGGTTTGTGCTATCTTATTATGGCAAACTCTTTGTATAACATGTATAGAGATTTTTTCCATAATAATTTCCCTCGTTCCTTTGATCACTAGAGTCAGAGGTGCCCCTTAACAGAAGCGAGTGAAACACATGTTTCCGGCCTCTAGATTTTAAGTAAAATTCCGGCAACATTATTTTCAAAACTTTCTTCTGCCTATTTGGTCATTATTTTCAAAACACATGTTTATACATTATTTTCAAAACTCTCTTTTGCAAGTTTTTTTATTTTTAATATTTAACAGGCCACAAAAAAATTGCAAAGCAAGGATTTTTGCTACTTTCTTAAAAATATGACTGCACGTGAACGAAGCAATAACCCACACTTTTAGGGGGGGGGGGTATGGTATTGGAGCTGTTAATATCCATCCATATAACTTCAACCTGTTTGTTTGTGGAGAATCCAAGGGAAGGCTTGACTATGGGCAGGGCCGGTCCGGGCAGGGCCGTGCTTGTAATGTTATTGAAAAAGCATTTTCTTTAGAAACCCCAAAGGTTATGAATTTTTCAAGACCCTATATATTAAGAAATCACTCATGGTTTAATAATGTCACGCATATGACATTATGACATGTACCGTTCTATTTATTTATAGAAACACAAGGGAACGAGTCTAAAGGTTTCACATATTGATGAGCAAAAAAATTGGAACTATTTCAAAATCAGATTCGGTTAAAGGGGAACATAATAAAGTAAATTGTTTAAATTAGTTATTTTAGCTATATATATATGCATGTTGCCAAAACAAAAATACATCACCTTTCTTTCTTAAGTTTAAAACCTTTATCAATACACTTCTCTCATATATGATGAGGAACCCTCAACGCTCGTTTACGGTCATGGCTATCTTCATCATTCTTATGCTAGGTTTATATTTATATTTTAAGTTTATCTTAACATATTCAATATAGTTGTCAGAAAATAAAAGGATCATGAATATATGATACTGATATTTTTAAAATATCATTATGACTATATTGTGTAAAATGCATCATGATTTATATACTGTTGAAGTTGTTATTTCAAATATCTTTTTTATTTAAATTTCATAACATACATAAAAACTAGAATA